>JAKGSA010000944.1:130406-159640 GCA_033558755.1 Philaethria dido | reverse complement strand
TAAGAACAGCAAGATTCTTTCATATAAAAAGTTACCTGCAATACGGTACAGTATTCCAACGTTGCTTTAGAAACTTAAATAGTTAATTGAATTCCTAGATCTAGTGATTGCTGGATCAGGAACAGGTAGAAATTCTTACATTCGAAATTTTTTAAATGTTCCCAATTTATTTCTACTTGAAAGTTGTTTTCGCATAGGACTTTAATCGAAAACTTTGCTCATTAGTTTTCTGTAAGATTTTCTTCCAATTCATATTCTTTTTTAACAGTTAGACAGTTTTAATTGATTTTTCTTATTTGACTTTCATAATTTTATAAATTAGTAGATACTTATCGTTATGTTTTGAGCATTTTATACGTTTTTTAAACAAATTGTTGCTTGTACATACATATATACATAGCTTCACGCTGTATCTCGCATATAACAGGGTAGGCAGAGGAAACCTAGTGTTAAGACACTCCGTTCCCCACTTTCCGCCGAATTGAGGCATTGCATGCTGAGTGGCGGAACTCAACGCCGATTGTTGCTTATGTGTTATTTTCATATCTAAGCTACATTACTTAACGCTTTATTCACATCAGTTTAGTAAGTTTTTCGTGAGAGAATAACAAACGTCCACTCATACCCATAAGCTTTCGCTTTTATAACATTTCTAAGATTCATCATCAACAGAACAGTAAATATTATTTATATTTTTAATGTGTGTTTTACCGCATATTTCTTTATTGGGAGAACTAATTTTGATGATTATTTTTTATATGATAGCTACTGCTTATGATATGGTTTTCGTCTAACTAATGATAATTTAGAACCGGCGTTAGAATACGAGGAATTAAATTCTGTATTATTGATTCTGATTGATTATTATTCTGTAGTATTTGTATTCCGCCGCTGGATAGCGTCCCATAGTTTGGTGGTAGGAGGTTCGTATTCCGTTTGGCTCGCGACCACTATCATGTCAAAGACGAACCGCCAAATATCTAATGACGTGTTGCGGTTCAATGGCATGTAAGCCAGATTTTCCTCTTTCCCACTCATTCTTTCCCCAGAATATCATGGTTTCGATAGTGGACTTGTCCTCCCCTTCCATCTGTATCCTCTAGGTCGGCAACGCATTAACAACATCTCTGGTGTTGTAGATGTCCATGGGCGAAAGTAACCACCTACCAACAGGTGGTCCTTCTGCTCGTTTGCCATCCGTTATCCACAAAAAAAAAGAACCTCAATGTTTGGAAATCGGTGAAAATGTTTTCATTACATTTAAGATTTTATTAGGACTTTAAATTCCATGTCCATATTTTTGTACCATAATCATTTTATAATTTATTTATTATTTATATATAAACATGGTGTGCAAAGGTCCTAAAATGTACAATATAATTGTGCGAAATTGACTACTGACTAGATTTACTCGTAATGGGATGCTGCACGGCCGTTAGTAATTCAAAGCTATTACCGTCGAGATGACCTGACATCTAAACACACTTTATATAAACTTACTTAGATCGCCTGTCGTTTCGCAGAGGCACAAGCGTGCGACTGTAAACGCGACAGGTTGTGGGTTCGATTCCCACTCCAGGATATGTAAAATTTAGGATTTTCATTTCTTGGGTTTGGTAATAAGGCAAAGCGCGGCGTTGAGTTCCGCCACTCAACGGAATTGTTGAAAGAGAATGGAGTGTCTTAACACTAGGTTCTCTGGTTCCCTCTGCCTACCCTGCTATATGCGGGTTACAGCGTGAAGTTAAAAAAAAAACAATAACTTAGATACTGTAAAAATGTTTACTATTATAAATTATATAGGTAGTTGCGGGTTCGATTTTGGAATTTTATATACGTATAAGAAGATAAAGAAAAGATATGCAGTATATTGAACTAATTTATTTACCTAAAGTGACAAAAATTGTTTTTTTTTTAATTTCACGCTTTTTTCTGCAGAATTGTCAGAGAGAACCTGGTGTCAAAATACTTCGTATTCCAATCTTCACTCAATTTCAATATTGCGCATCGAGTATTGGGGCTTTGTCTTACTATAGCGGGAATATAAAAACAATTTACAAATAATGTATTTCTTCGAGTGAGAATCGAACCTACAACTACTTGTATTCACAGTCAGAGGCTGTTCCACTGTTCAATGATGAACATTTGTTGTAATTCTTACTTACTTACTTAACTTCACGCTTTATCCCTAGCGGGATAGTCAGAGGGGACAGAGCGCCTAACGCTACGGTACGGTACGCTACGCTTGTTGTTATTCAAACTTAAATATCTCAAATAGTTTATGTACAATATTTTTCATTAAAAATATTATTTTCTTATTGTAAAGGTAAATTAACATAACAATGAAATTGATGCAGGTTAATTTTACTATCCCGCATATCAGGCAAATCAGAGAGAACATAGTGCCAATACGCACCGTTCCCCACTTTTCACTAGAAATCAAGATATTACCTGTTCAATGGCGGAACTCAACGCCGCGCTTGTTTTTAATAATAATATTCTTTGTTGAAATAACAATACTTTATATATCCATTCCCCAAGATTTTATTAGTATTAGTGTCCCCGTAAATGCCTTAATAACGCATTGCGTGGTGATGTACATGTCACTTTATATAAACATGGATGTCAAACCATGGTAGTGTGTGTAACATTTATTTTGTTAATTTAATATACTTTATATGCATTATTTTAAAAAAAATATTAGCATTCTGCACTCCTTCTCTATATAAACTATAAGTGTGCCAAATTCCATGCTCCTCCGTCCACGTAATTTTCGTAAAAAGGGATAAACAGTACAATAATAGCATCTAATATGAATACACTACAAAGATTCTACATTATAACATTCAATACAATTTCCATGTGCCTTAGAAATTCACCCAAGGAATGCTTTGAGTTCCAAATTAACGTTTCCTAACTTCATTTATTATTGTACTATATTCGTACTAGCTAAGTAATTTACATGGCGCAGGTAGTTTAAATGGTATCGCATACTAGGTCTTATTTATGTCTTGTTTCACGTCTTTGATAAAGTCAAGAAGAGTTCTTACAAACATAGTGCTAATAACGCTATTTAATTTGTTTGTTTCTATGTATTTATTGTGTATATGTAGATATAAAGCGGTTCTTGAGAAAAAATAAAGAGAAAAGTCAACATATTTAGAGAGATCGACAGTTAAGTGAGATCGGAAGAATAATTATATTATATAATAAAATATTATTTAGTGCGCAGTAAGACAGCGCCTGACTTTAAACGTGATAGTTTTGGGTTCATTGCGCACTCGAGGGATTTATTACATATATTTAGCAGAAAATGAGAACGGAGTGACAAGACACTTCGCAGAAAATAAAAACGGAGTGACAAGACACTCCGTAGAGGATGAGAACGGAGTGATAGGACACTCCGCAGGTGATGAGAACGGAATAACAAAGCACTCCGGAGGTAAGGAAAACGGAGTGAAAAGACACTCCGGAGTTGAGGAGAATGGAGTGACAAGACCTTTGTTAAGGATCGAAGTGTCTTAAGGTTTTCCTCCTTCATGCTTTTTTGCTCTGCAGGAAAAAACGTGAAATAGTATATTTAATTTTGTACAGTTTCCATATAAAATTGATCTCTGAAGCACTGCATCAAAATGTCGACTAGGAATATAGGCTTACGGATCAACTGCAAAATAGAATGAACTTTAGATTTATATGGATCAACTTGTTTCGTTTCAAACTTGTGAACTGGTGTGTACTGCTGTGGAAATTTCTATTGAAATAATATGGATATTTTTAAAACCCACAGTTGTTTTAGGTTACTTGAGTATAAAATACCCTAATATTTGGCCTTTTTGTTTACGTATTGTATAAAATAATTTAATAAAAAAGAAAACCGTTACAAATAACTCAAAAACATCTCGTTCGGTCTTAACTAAATTTAATGAGATCATATCAGAAGCACTAGCTATAAGAAAAGTAACATAAATAAAATACAGTCGAATGGAGAAGCTGCGCCTTTTTTGATGTCGGGTAAAAAACATTACGGTATTCACGAAGTACTAAAGTATTTCTAACATTTGATAACTCGATCTCAAAATATGAACTCTGTTCGAATAGACTTTCATAAGCAGTTTCAAAGCAAAGTTTTTGGCTAAAAATCAATTACTTGTCCGACGATTGGCTCAAATTGTAAGGAGATATTTAACGTTCATTCATTCTTCATATAAATTTCTTTAATTCTCGCAATATCTTGTTAGTATCGAAACGTATGACAAGAAATTGGTTAGCAGTCCACAGACTCACCGTTCGAGTGCCCATCGCGTTGGAAGTAGAAGAGATTATAAAGTTCCTTGTTGAAAAGAGGAGAGCGGAATATTTTGACACTAGGCTCTCTCTGACTGTCCTGTTATGTGGGAAACAATGTGAAGATCGTATACAGAAAAAATATATAAATACTTCCAAGTATTACTTCAGTTCCGTCATATAAATTAATTATTATAGCAACTACTTTACTAATGCCACCGGAAATCAATGGGATTGTATATCATTGTATTCATGTTACGGATACCCGCCCGATTGGGAACTCGGATAGGTTATGAGGGGGGATTGTATATCATAGTTCCAGCAACCGGAAGTTAATGCAATATCATATTACTACTATAATATTGTTTAATTTATTTACTACTCTTACCACATATATATATATTTATAAAAACTATTAAAGCACGCTGTCTGTATCTAAAAATATGCAATCATTGGTGTATATCTTGTGATTTTGTTTTTTATGTACAAGTATATTTAGGTTTAAAGAATTTATTCTCATAAAAGATTACAATAAATCCACTTACATGAGAACGTTACAGATCATATAAGTACTTAACTATAACAACAGTCACCGCATTCTAATAAAAGTTGGTTTACATTAAAAAGCAGGTAAAAATGCACAAAAACATTCAGCAGCTTATAGTAAGTCAGAATAATAGAATTTATAGTTGTTTTGTCGACCAATATACAAAAAAAAATGTTAAAGCACTTTCAATAATTACAAATTAAATATTTTATTATCACCCTAATGACCTAATAGGAACTATATTTGCTAAACACTAATGTATTGGATTCAAATACAATTGGCGAATATTTTTACAAAATAATCATGCTCTTGCTTAGGCGAGGCAAAACGTGTTGTTGAATTCCGCCAACTACCACACAATGTCAACGAAATGTCTTGATACTTTGTTCTCTATGAAGAATTATGTAAGGACATACATACATACATAGCTTCACGCTATAACCCACACATAGCAGGGTAGGCAGAGGGAACCTAGTGTTAAGACACTCCGTTCCCGACTTTCCGCTTAATTGAGGCATTGCTTGCTGAGTGGCGGAGCTCAACGCCGGGCTTTGCTTTGTTACCAAGCCCAGGAAATGAAAAATTCCATTTCCTGGAGTGGGAATCGAACCCACAATCTGTCGCGTTTACAGTCGCACGCTTGTGCCTCTGCGCTACGACAGGTGGTAATAATTATGTAAGGAAAAAAGGTTACAAAAATATAATAAATTAAAGAACTTCTTTAAAAATGATATTTAGTAAAAATCTTCATATTTATATTCATATCTCACTCACAGCTTCGTAAAAAATACTGAGATAATTTCTGTTGATTAACTCTCAGGAGGGAAGATGTAATTTATATTAAAAATTGTACGGGAAAATGTGACCTTAATAATATTCTGTGATATAAATTCATAATTGAGATACGGAAATTGTGTTTTTAGTTAAATAATGTTCGATTTGATTTGATTGTGGGTTCGATTCCCACTCCAGGAAATGGAATCTTTAATTTCCTGGTAACAAGGCAAAGCGGCGTTGAGTTCCGCCACTCAGTACGCCATGCCTCGATTCGGCGGAAAGTGGGGAACGGAGTGTCTTAGCATTAGGTTCCCTCTGCCTACCCTGCTATATGCGGGATACAGCGTGAAGCTATGTATGTATATATGTATGTATGGTAACTTGTTACCATCCATACATATATACATCAATATCCATACATATTCATCCATACAAATATATATCAACGCCGCGCTTTGCCTTGGCAAAGCTACGTTATTACTTTTACGTACGTTCCTTAAAGAAATAAGGAAAGAAGTTACGATGTAAGGACACATGTGTATAACTTAGTTGAAACTTCATATAAACTAATATTTATAGTTACCTACCTATAGTTTTTCTTCTCATATCTCACTCACTTTTTACGAAAATTACGCGGTCGGAGGAGACTGAATTTTGGCACACTTATAGTTTGTATAGAGAAGGAGTACAGAATGCTAATATTTTTTTTTAAATAATGCATAAAAAGTATATTAAATTAATAAAATAAATGCCATGCCACACACTAAAATTATTTCACGTCGACGTTCATATTTCTATAAAGTGACATATAAAGACAACGCGTTGTTAACGCGTCAAAGGGGACGCTAGTTTATATAAATATTCTAAAGAGTTTCTTTTCAAAAAAGGATTTCTATTTATTACCAAAAGAACTTAAAGGCTTGAAAAGTGAGTAGCTCAAACGACTTCCTCCTTATGCGAGGCTCAAGTGTAGTACATCCTGTACTTGAAATTTTTTCTGAAAGGAACGGAAAGGCAACTTTCTTAATAATTTTGATGTGAAAAGAAGTTTTAAGTTAAAAGAAACATTAAAAATGCAATTATTATGTTCTAAAAGAACCTGCAAATGTGACAGGTTGTGGGTTCGATTCCCACTTCAGGAAATACAATTTTTCTACCGTTACCAAAAGTAACAAGGCAAAGCGCGGCGTTGAGTTCCGCCATTCAGCACGCAATGCCTCATTTCGGCGGAAAGTGGGGAACGGAGTCTCTTAATACTAGGTTCCCTCTGCCTACCCTGTTATATGCTGGATACAGCGTGAAGCTATGTATGTATGTATATAGATGATAAGTTCAACTAAAAGCTGATTTAAAGCAATATTTTATTTCAATTCATATTTCTTCACTTCTCAGTCACTTTACAAAGGACCATGACCTTTAAGATCGTTTACTCTGGTAACCTAATCCAATACAAGTATTGGGAAAGTTAACAAAAACTTTTTGTTTTGACCCTCATTCAAATATTCCCTAACTTAGAAGTTACGATGTAAGGACACCTGTATATAACTCAGTTGAAACTTCATAAGTTTAGTTAGTTTTTCTTCTCATATCTATATATAAATACGTAAAGCAAAAACTTTGTACACCTTTTTACGAAAATTACGCGGGCGGAGCAGCATTAAACTTGGTACACTTATAGTTTATATAGAGAAGCAGTGCAGAATGCTAATATTTTTTTTAAATAATGTATAAAAAATATATTAAATTAAAAAAATAAATGTTACACACACTACCATGGTTTGAAATCCATGTTTAAATGAAGTGACATAATTGCTAACACATTGCTAAAGACAACGCGTTCTTAACGCGTCAACGGGGACACTAATTACTTTAATTTTGTATGTCTTTTTTATTTTAGCTTTACGCTTTATCCCACTTATCATGGTAATCAGCCAAAACCTAGTGTTAAGACACTCCATTCTCCGCTTTCTGCCCAAATTGGGGATATTATGTGTTATTTCGTGCAACTTGACACCTAATTTTGTATTACCAGAGAAAGAAAATGAAAATAATTTAAATATAATTGTTTTACCCCTATCAAGAATTGAACCTACAACCATTCGCGTCTACAGTTAGACAGTGTCCTGTTCCACGATGGTCTCCAAAGTTTAGTCATTTAGTTAAAACAAAAAAAATCTATGTGATAATTGATATTTATGTGTTGATTCGTACATACGTAGGGCGCATCAGGCTAATGGATTTCGGAGTGTGTTTTTATTTGAAATATTTATATAGTTATTCTTATATTTCGAGTGGCAACTTAATTAGAAAACCATGATTTATGCTATGCTTTTTAAATAGATATATGTAATAAAATACTACATACTTATCTCTATGTATATATAAAGGGCTAAATTATAAAAATATTTTTATAAACTATAGATTATTATTTTTTTTTTATTTATTTATTTATTAAGACATTTACAGTCCAGTTGTTAGTAACAATAGAAATTTAAAACTACGTTAGTAAACTTATATTAACAATCTATATACTAATTTACTTCCTATAACTTTGGAGCCTTGTTTGCCTCACCATTACACCAACAAAGTGCTCTAGCATAGGTTCGGCGAGCTTGGCACTGAACATTTTCAGAATTCTGTTAGGACTGTTCCGCGTTCTGTCTAATAAAGACGCGGTCCGCTTTCTCAAAATCGCGAAAAAGGCATCGGTCTTCGCTTCAGTAAACATTGCGGACGCACTATGGTTACGGCAATAAAGCTAAGCTAAGCTAAAGCTAAATAACTACATTTTGATGTATCAGCTTTATTATCGTAAACATACATACATAGCTTCACGCTGTATCCCGCATATAGCAGGGTAGGCAGAGGGAACCTAGTGATAAGACACTCTGTTCCCCACTTTCCGCCGAATTGAGGCATTGCGTGCTGAGTGGTGGAACTCAACGCCGTGCTTTGTCTTTGTAACCAAATCCAGGAAATGAAAAATTCCAATTCTTGGAGTGGGAATCGAACCCACAACCCGTCGCGTTTACAGTCGCACGCTTGTGCCTCTGCGCCACGACAGGCGTATAATTTTAAAACGTAAAATATAAATTATTAGTTTAATAATTATTAAATAGCACATTATCGCATTCAGGAAAGTTTCTTAAGCTGAAAAGATTTTTGTTTTAAAGTAACTGAATTTTTAATAATAAGGTCAGTAATGAAATTCAAGGCATTTTCTTAATATTAAATACTAGACCAAGTAAATATCCATATATAAAACATTATTATGTATTTGGCTTATTAAATATATGCTCAGTGGCGTAATGGAACAGCGTCTGACTATAAACACAGTAGGTTGTGGGTTCAATTCCCACTTTGCGCTTAATACATCCATTCAACAAGCAATGGCTCGATTTCGGGCGGAATGTGGAGAACATAGTGTCTTGGCACTAGATTGTCTCTATCTGTATTTAATAAGGGAAAAAGTGTTAATCTCTATAAGGATGCATTATTTTAGCTTCACGCTGTATCCCGCACGTAGGAGGGTAGGCAGAGGAAACCTGAGAACCTAGTGTTACCTTTTTCACCGAATTGAGGCGTTGCGTGCTGAGTGGTGGAACTAAACGCGTTTTTCATTATTACCAGAGCATGGAAATGAGCTTACTATATGTTAATTAATATTTTCATTTCCTGGAGTAGGAATCGAACCCACAACCAGTCGCGCTTACAGTCACACTACTTGTACCATGAATGGCCTGAGTAGTAAGTATGTTCTCAATATTTAAAAAATAAATATTTAGATTTACTTATTTCCGCACAATTAGCCTCATCAATCTTCTGTCAAAGCCTTTTACAATAAATCAAACATCACTTCTAGAGTATTTTAATAAAGGTAAAACTATAGGTCGTTTATATTATTTATGTATATTTATATAGACGTCAAAGGTTATTGTGAGGGCGTGTGGCAGTAAATAGTGACTGGTTTTTAAATTTGTAACAGTGAAATTATACTGTATTCTCGTATGTTTGTCTAGTAGAGAAAATTTAAAATTTTACAAAAAAGATAACCGCCTATTACGAATAACTCAAAAACTACTTGTCAGATCTTAACGGACAACAGAAACACTAGCTATCACATAAACAAACAATCATTAAAATTGGTGCTTCCTAAAAATTTGAAAAAGCTGAAAATTTCGTCAAGACTAAAATATGTTTCATCATGGGATTACTTGAAGGTAAGCGACATCCATTTTTTAAGAAAATCACGAATGCCTTATTTATTTGGATGTATATAAGGAACTTTAATTCTATTTAAAAAGTAAGAAGATATATTAGGGTTATATCAGCTTTACGCTTTATCTCACATAGAGCAGTCGAAGGTCACATAGGGTAGTCGAAGAGAACTTAGTGTCAAGACACTCCATCTGCCGTTTTTCTCCTAAATTTGATATGTTTTTAGGTGGCGGAACTCAACGCCGTATTTTGTCTTACCTAAGAATAGAAATGAAAATATAATTAATAGTAATAATTATCAGACGCTGCCCCTATTAGGGTTAAGGTTATAGGACCATGTTAAACAAAAAAGCGCTGTTTATTCTTTAACTACTTAAGTAATTGCAATAAAAGCACGTTTAAAAATCCAAAATCTAAGAACTACTTGTTCTAAGTATGTCACATTTATTATTTCTGAAGATTTTGTAAGTACTGACCCAATAACCTTTGACCTCCCAAAAGATCAAGAGCTAGCCAGTATATGTCAAACAACTAAATGTACCTCAGGAGTACAGTGAATGTAACGTTAAATTTATATGGCGGTAATATTGACCTTATGTTTTCATGATGAACATTCCCGTATATACACTGAAATAGGAACTAAAATAACTGGAACTGCAAATGGCTTTTATAATATTTATTATTCTACTAGTGTTATGATTTCGAAAGCTTATAGAGGTACATGTTCGTTACTCTTTTACCCAGAAACTACGAAATTCTACACTTTTCTCTGTCTCTCTCTCTTTTGAATGGATGAATGCTCTATAGCAGTGGCGAAGCGACCATGATTGTTATCGGCTTACTTTTTTTTAAATTACAAAAATCAGTAAGGAAATTACCAACAGGCTAAGTAGGCTGAACTGACGATTTGAAAAAAGACAAGGTCGACAAAACCTCGTAAAAGTCTGCTGGCAAAAGTCTGTTTAAATAAATAATATTTAATTTTTTTGGTTTAAACTTTTTTAGACAGTTTTAGCAAAAATCCAAGTGTTTCATCCAAACTTTTTAACATTGTAACAATGTCAGGACAAAGTGTGACAAATTTCGTGAAGCTGCATTTTATACTTGGTCAAAGTTCGTGAAGTTACCTCATTACGTGGATTTATGGTTATTTAAATTTAAAGTTTCCGAGATGGCAACAGGACGACTTTTTGATATCATCTTTTTATAGAAAATATTTTTATCTTTCATAAGTTACAAATTAGGCTGTAAATGCCATATATGGTACAAGCGTATATACACGTAACAAAAATAAACTTCTTTTCTTATTTTTTTTAGCTTCTCGCTGTATCCCGTATAGAGCAAGATTGAGCTTAACACAACCTGAGAGCTTGTGTTAAGATGCTCCGTTCTCTTTCAACAATTCCGTTCCCCACTTGCCGCTGGATTGAGGCATTGCGTGCTGAGTGGCGGAACTCAACGCCGCGCTTTGCCTTGTTACTAGACCCAGTAATTGAAAATACTAAATATTGTTTGAAATTTTCATTTTTTGGAGTGGAAATCGAACCCACAACCTGTCGCGCTTACAGTCGCACGCTCGTACCTCTGCGCCACGACAGCCGTTATAAGCTTTATTAGGTTTAAACATTTATTTATAAACATTTTGTAAAACTAGTTTCCTGTATTCCGGTATACAACGCCAACCACATTCTGATTTATTTCGAGTTTGAATAATTTGCAAATTCAAAGAAGGAAACTTATATAAAATATTTTAAGAACAATGTTACTAACACATTCATATGACCACTAGCTGTTACCACCGGCTTCGTTAGCGTAGTCAATGGGAATTAACAATAATACATGACATATGACACATGAGTATGTTGCCTTAATACGAGAATTAAAACGTTTTACTATAAAAAAAAAAAAACAAATCAACATAAAAAGAAAACCGACCTTGAAGTAGATAAATAAATGCACTAAGAAGTAAAATTATTACGACTATCTAGAAAACTACTCGTCAGATCTGAACTAAATTCAAATAGGACCATCACAAGTATTAACTGTCATATACAAAAGCATCATCAAAATTGGCACACCCAGTAAAAAATTCCACAGTAACACAAAAAATACGGTCGAATTGAGAACTTTCTCTTATTTTAAACTTATTTTGACGAAAAAGGAGGACAAACAAACACATGTTCCCGTTAGAAATATTAGTATGGATTAAATCCTGTTGTGAGCTTAATGCGTGAATTGGAAACAATCCTATTACCGCAACGCCAGATGGACATACACAAGTTGGTCATATACCAGTATGTTATGTTTTTATATCTTGAAATTCAAAATATTTTCATTTAATTTAAAATAATTATGACTTCTTCATATTTTAGGGCAATATAATCAATTAAATTCCGTTCCCCACTTTCCGCCGAATTGAGGCATTGCGTGTTGAGTGGTGAAATTCAACGCCGCGCTTTGCCTTGTTACCATACCTAAGAAATGAAAATACTAAATTTTACATTTCCTGGAGTGGGAATCGAACCCACAACCTGTCGCGTTTACAGTCGCACGCTTGTGCCTCTGCGCCACGACGGGATTATTATAAATTAAAAAAAAAATACCTAAAATTAAAAAAGATCTGTTAAAAATATTCATTACGAGAACCGAATTTTCAGAATCATAGAAGAATTTTTATAAATATAGACAGATTTGTTATTACAGATACGAATGCTGGCTATACATCGAATATTCAAAATCGTCTAATTGAATTGAATGTTGAGTGGCTAATCAATGAAGTCTACGCCACGATTGTTTCATTGACCTTTCTAATAATTTATGTTTTAACAAAAAAGTTATAGCGACTTCAAATGAAATGCATTAAAAGGTAACGAATAACTCAAAAGCTACGAGTATCATATTAAAAAATATATTTAACTTGCATATATACGAGTATAACTCAAATACTTATCTTATTGTAAGCAACAAAATAACTATTGCTAGTACTAACATTATTACGAATAACTTTCCTTCAAATCTTAACTAAATTTAAATAGGACCACTTCAGAGGAACTAGCTATCTTATAAAAAAAATGATTATCAAAATTGATTCACTCAGTAAAAAGTTATGTGATAACATATAAAAAATACACTCGAATAATAACCCTCTCCTTAAAAATTATATATCTTACGTGTATAATTCACTCCAGGAAATGTAAAATTTAGTATTTTCATTTCTTGGGTTTGGTAACAAGGCAAAGCGCGGCGTTGAGTTCCGCCACTCAACACGCAATGCCTCAATTTGACGGAAAGTGGGGAACGGAATTGTTGTATGAGAATGGAGTGTCTTAGCACTAGGTTCTCTGGTTCTCTCTACCTACCCTGCTATATGCGGGATACAGCGTGAAGTTAAAAAAACATAGTATAATTCAAATACTTATCTTATTCTCACAATATCATTGCTATTAGAGTATAGGCGAAAAGATTTTTATAAATAGATATTTCCTTTAACGGCTTAACAGTGAAGGAATATACACTTCATCTTATGTCAAAAGCCGGATACAGATGTCAATATGAAGAATTTTTTACCTTATACTTGTGACTAAAGGCTGGGTCTTCGGTATCTCTGACCTTTATAAATATGGAAAAAATATTATATATACATATGTATAAATTTTTGATACGAGGCGAAGAGAGAACAAAGTGTTTTAACACTGAATTTTATGTCTCTGCAAATAATAAATTACTTTATTAGATTACCATTACATACATAGCTTCACGCTGTATCCCTCATATAGCAGGGTAGGCAGAAGGAACCTAGTGCTAAGACACTCCGTTCCCCACTTTCCGCCGAATTGAGGCGTTGCGTGCTGAGTGGCGGAACTCAACGCCGCGCTTTGCCTTGTTACTAAACGCAGGAAATGAAAAATCCCATTTCCTGGAGTGGGAATCGAACCCACAACCTATCGCGTTTACAGTCACACGCTTGTGCCTCTGCGCCACGACAGGTGTTTTAAGGCGTTTTTTAGATTTAGGTTTTGGTATGTTGGTACACATTTTGTTTTTTTTTTGTATAACCGCCTTATGAATTAGTTAATTAATTAGTAATTTTATGTGTATCTCCGCATAACATTTTACTAGGTGAACCAATATTGATAATTAAATTGAAATCTGATACTCATCAGATCTCAACTAAATTATCACTTTTCAGTTATTCATAATAATTTTTAGTGCATTTTCTTTGAAATTACATTCTTTGAATTTTTTTCGTTTTGTGTTAAAATTTTAATTATTAAGCGGTTTTTTTATGTAAAAAAAATTTTTTTCATCTTAAATATGTGTTTACAATAGCGCCCTGTAAATACAACTATACAAATAAGAGATTTTCTTAGAAAACATTCGAAAGTATAAAAATAACAAATATATAATTTTGTTTCAATTTTTATAAAGTGTTATTCACACATTTAGGATAAAAAAGAAATATTTTATTAGATTACCTTAGGGTTATTGTGATTTAATCTTGAAAGGGTGAGGGACTACTTTTGGTAAAAATATGTCCACTGTTCGTTATTTGCGTTAATATATAAAAAATACCTAAAAATATTTTCCATGAAGTAAGTACCTTATCTTCAGTAAATGCTTTTAATTATATGGCTTAATATGCTAAATAATTAAGATTTAACAAGCGAACACCGACCTTAAATAAAGTCTAGCACTAAAAACACAAATATTACGAATATCTCCAAAACTTCTCCACCTCATTAGAAGCACTAGCTATTTATTATCTATTTTTAAATATATAGCTACTATATATTTTAAAATAATCAAAATTGGTTGACACAGTAAAAAGCTATACCGTAAAAATATATAAAAAAAACATGGAATTGAGAAACTTCTTTTATTAATGTCGGTTAAAAAACAAAACAAGCTAAAAAGTTATATCGTGTTTTAAACCATTTAAAAAAGTGAAATATTAAATACAAATATACAATTGCTATGATGCATTCAGTTTGAGGAAATCAATAAATTCTAAACACGCGTTGCTTACTTTTCTGTTTGAGGTGCTTCGTTTCAAACGTTCCATTGATTACAATATACAATGTATGTCTGAAATCTTTAATATTTCAGTATTTAGTGTGGAATATAAAGTACATTATTTTTTAATCATCGATGGATTAATATAATTTGTAAGTTATGTAATAATATATTAATATAAGGGAGGTTGTCCATGGTGACGCAGTGGGCAACGCCTGACTGGATTTGAATCCAGAGGTTACGATTTTTAGACTACCATTACATACATAGCTTCACGCTGTAAGCCCGCTTATAGCAGGTTAGGCAGAGGGAACCTAGTGTTAAGATACTCCGTTGAGTTTGTCACTATACTATTATGCCACTAGTATGCCACTGGTAGGCGTCGATGCCTACCAGTGGCCCAGTGGCGAAAGGTGAAAATTTTACTTAGGCAAGCCGGTAAATTAAGGGAAGGCGATGTATAGTTAGGGAAGCCGATGGACATTTAGGGAAGCCGGTATATATTTTTAGGGAAGCCGGTAAGTTTTAGAGAAGCCGATATATTCAGGGAAATCGGTATAGGATATTAATTTCACTATCGGATTTTGGCGATGACCTTTTATTAGGTCTATAACATGTCAGAGCTTGTTTTTTTGCAATATTTTACCCAATATTTTCCTGGCGACCTGTTTTTTTAGCTCTCACACCTTGTTTTCCGAGCTCCACAGTTTACTGGCGAGCTTTTTTTTAAGTCTCATATTTGTACTTTGAAAAGTTAGGCAAGCCGGTGGGAATCGAGTTGTATCGACGCCTCGCCAATGATGCCTACTCAGGTGAATTTGTAATTTATAATAGACAAAAATAATTTATATTTATTTTTCCGCACTGGTAAGACAAATTACGGCGTTTAGTTCAGCCACTAAGCATTCAATGTTTTGATTTTGGGTGGAAAATGAGAAACAACGTATTTACAACACACGAACCCTAGGTGGAGTACCTACACTACACTGCTATACGGGAAAGTCCGTGAAGCGAGTTCAAACAATATATATCTACATACCTAGTACCGATATTTTAAGATATGATTATACATAATTACAAGAAATATAATATTGAAAAGTTGGCTAAGTCAATCAATCAACTTTATTTTTATGAAATCTATAACCGCTTGTCTTGGCGCAGTGGCACAAGCGTGCGACTATAAATGCGACAGGTTGTGGGTTCGATCCCCACTTTAGGAAATGTAAAATTTAGTAGTTTCATTTCTTGGGTTTGGGAACAAGATAAAGCGCGGCGTTGAATTCCGCCACTCAACACGCAATGCCTCAATTCGGCGGAAAGTGGAGAACGGAATTGTTGAAAGAGAATGGAGTGTCTTAACACAAGGTTCTCTGGTTTCCTCTGCCTACCCTACTATATGCGGGATACAGAGTGAAGTTAAAAAAAAATATAATAAGATCTGTCGTTTGTCTGTTTATCTATCGTAAGATTTTTTTGAAAATTTAACTAATTTTAACTCAAACTTTGTGAAAATTTAAACTATATAGTACAAAATATACACAATTGTAAACTTTAAACATTTATTTGAGATTACTCTTATATCGTAAAATTGAAAGATACGCCTTATAGTATCTTTACTAGAGCCCACAGAGCACAATCGATCTTTATCATTTTCCATTTCGACAGTAGATAAGGTACCGACTGCAAGCACCGGGGGAAATCATTCATTTAGCGTTTATAAACATAGAAATATATACTATTCTTCTTATAATACAAGTATATGTAGTAAATATGTTATGAATTAAAAAAGTATGGATGAATTTTCAGTCACAAACTTTTGTGCGGGCTATTTTTAGGGTTTTCTTTATTGTTAATGAAAAATGTTGTACCCCGTTTTACGAAAATTATGCTGACGAAAGAGTTTTATGCCATACTTAAAGTTTAAATAGAGAAGAGCTGTAGAAAAAAATTTCGTAATAAAGCATTACAATTCGCTTAATTTATTATTTATTTATTATTATTTTTTGTTAAGATTACCAACGGTTTTACATTAATATATAAATCAAGTGAAAATAGCTTACAGTCTAATACAGTTAATGTAATACCACCTAAAGGTAACCATCGTATGCAAAACATATTTAAAAGAAAAAGAAAAACAAAAGAAATGTGTGGAAATAGGTGAATTAATAAAGTTAACGCCTGTCGTGGCGCAGAGGCACAATCGTGCGACTGGTTGTGGGTTCGATTCCCACTCCAGGAAATGTAAAATTTAGTATTTTCATTTCTTGGGTTTGGTAACAAGGTAAAGCGCGGCGTTGAGTTCCGCTCGTTCCACTCAACACGCAATGCCTCAATTCGGCGGAAAGTGGGGAACGGAATTGTTGAAAGAGAATGGAGTGTCTTAACACTAGGTTCCCTAGTTCCCTCTGCCTACCCTGCTATATGCGGAATACAGCGTGAAGTTAAAAAAAAAAGTCTTTATAATAATGGTACATGCAAGAAAGTATACAATTTAAACAATTTTAATAAAAATTATAATAGAGTTGTTGCTTTTCTAAATGCAGTTAGGGACATATTAAAAATGTCAATATCCGTGGATGTACTACATTTATCGTTATATAGTGAGCCTTCTAATTGGAGAATTTGATCCTAGTTTAGTATTACATGGAGGTGGTGCAAAGAGTCGAATTGGTTTACACTTGAACTTCCATATAAAATAACATACACGTTGCTAAGACAGCGCGTTGTTTACGCATCAGCAGTTCAGTTAATTATTCATTGCATAAATTCTAAGTTAAACTCAGTTATAAAGGTATTGGTATCTGGCCCTGCGTCTTCTTCTTTTCTATCATTCTGAAAAAAATTGGACCAATGACTTCATAGTTTATACTATGAAGTCATTGGTCCAATTTCCTATTGTAATTATTACAATAGGAAATTGAATAAAAACATGTATAAGGAAAATCTCAGTGGCCTACATTATAGTATAAATATTGATAACTTCCAAAACCAAATAGAATATGACGCATATCAATAAAAACTTTTATTATAAGTGCATATCATAACTTTGAAAGTAGAAAATGGACGTCATATAATCGAAAATTGTAGTTCTATTCAAAATATTCATAAAATTGCCACCTATGGGCATTAATTTAGTACACTTAGATGGTAAAATATAAGTGCTGTAATAAGTAGTAGTAAATGGCTGTGAAATTCTTGTTTATTCTATAGTTATTAGTTTTACAAGGTACATTAGAATAGAATTCAGTGATACCAGGGTTATTGAGAAGATGAGGTAAGGTAGACAAAAATTATTTTTCTTTTGTTTTTTTTTAGCTTCACGCTGTATCCCGCATATAACAGGGTAGGCAGAGAGTACATAGTGTCAAGGCACTATTCTATTTTCCACCCGCATTCAAGGCAGTGTCAATGTTGACCAGTAACTGGGATTGTAAATACGTTATTTGCGCTCGTCATTGTTGACAACATTGTAGACCAAATCACTGGTTATACTCGTACAATAGATGGTAATGGAGCCGATACTTACTTAGGGAGTATATTTTCATGAAATATTTTTTTATTGAATGTTCTGAATGAAATGCTCGCTCCAATCTATTTCAAAGGTATCATTGTCACTAATAAACAATTGTAAAGTTATTAACTGAGAAAAAAAAGACCCCCTGAGTTTCTTGCGCCGGTTCTTCTCAGGTCTGAGGCATTAAATTTAGTGAACCGGTGGTAAATTATTTGACGTTCAAAAAATGAAGCTTGTAACTTCTTACTTTGAATAGAATTATTAGATTTTTTTTTGATACCTGGTCTGGTTAGAAGTTCATATATTATGTAATAAATATATGTATGTATATGATATATTTATTACGCATCTATTGTACGTATCATTTATATAGTTATATATTTATTTTATATGTTATTGTATCTACTTTATATATATACTTTATATATCGATGTTGAGTTCCGCCACTCAACACGTAATGCCTCAATTTGGCGGAAAGTGGGGAACGGAATTGTTGAAAGAGAATGGAGTGTCTTAACATTAGGTTCTCTGGTTCCCTCTGCCTACCCCGCTATTTGCGGGATACAGCGTGAAGTTAAAAAAAAAGTCCCCCAAATAGGCACCGAATCCACAATCATAGTGCTTTACTGATCTGTTAGTCCCACTGCACCACAATGGCCTTTAGATTAGTATACCTACTCTTTATCATTTAAATATAAACACTTAAATAAGTCTATCCAGAACAGATTTTCAACTTAACGAGGCTCTCATCATCTCATAGGTATTATAATAATACCTTTAATGCCTTAAATATGCCTAATTGCTTTTTTTTTCTTAATTTTTTGATTATTTTTTGTGAAGGAGTCTTTTATTGGTACAATATATACGTTAAGTATTTAATTTCTATTCTAGGTAAAATGAGATCCAGTCACAATTATGTACAAGAGAAACATCTTTAAGAACAATTATCGTAAGCGTGATGTAAGAATTAATATAATATAAAGTACACTTTTTTCACACATAATATATTTTTAAGATTACATAAGTTATAGCCATCCATCATCGCGCAGTAGGACAACATTTAATTGTAAACACAACTTGATTCTGATACATTTGAGGGAATGAATTCATTTAAACTATCTTGATTTCTCCGCTCTGATAAGACATAGTGCGGCATTGAACTGAGTGACTTGACAATAAATTTTACCTTAACTTATTAAATTCATATTTTTGAACTAAATATAAATGTACAATAGAATTATATAAACATATATGTTATTAAAATATTTAAAAAAAGAGTTTAATTTTTGCACTAAATCAAATTTATTATTATTAAAAGGAATTAGTAGGATCTTTTCTTTCCAAATTTGTTTAGGTAGAGAGAGGGGCGCGGACAGTGGATGTGCATTTTAAAGGGGCCCCTTAAAATTACACTTTGGTCTTAACTCCCCGGCACTCCCCAAACTCCTCTCAATGCAACGCGATAGGCACCCACGCGGTGAATATATCGATTGCTAAGGAATTTCTTCTCTTATATTTTAATTTATATTGTATGCTTTCAGGAATTCCTACCCATTATAACGAAAATATTTACAATCGCCCGTTGGTTCGGTATTCCAACTTATGGAGGAAAAACTGCATTTATATGGTCTTTAGTCTTATTAGCAATGCTGATTACTATTGAAGTGGGAGCTATATGGAAATTGATTCGACTGTTAACTGGATATGCTGTTAGTACTACTGGAGGTCGTAAGTTATATTCTCCGAAAAATATATTATTCTTTGTATTCTAATATACAATAAATACGTTACCTATTATAAAGCAGATTAACACTATTCCGCAATAATAATATAGCAGAGAAGATCTAGTGTCAAGACACTCCGTTCGCCATTTTGTGCCCGAATTGAAAACATTGCCTGTTGAGTGAGAGTTTTGCGTAAAAGTTTTATCAGGGCGGAAAAATGAAAGTAATTTATATATCGAGTGGAAATCGAATTCGCAGTCAATCGCTTTTAGAGTTAGATGCGGTCCCACTGCGCCGCGGTAATCTCCAATTTTAATTTATCTATTAATATATTTTTTTTTGCTTCGCTGTATCCCGCACATATCAAGTTGACAGAGGAAACCAGAGAACCAACCGTTAAGACACTGTGCTCTCTTTCATTATTTCCGTTCCCTACTTTGCGCTGAATTGAGGCACAGTGTGCTGAGTAGCAAACTCGACGCAGTGCTTTGCCTTGTTACCTGAGCGGGGAAATGAATATACTAAATATTAATTCATATTTTCTTTTAGTGGATTGGGAATCGAAACCACAATCAGTCGCGTTTACAGTCTTCTGCGCCACGATAGGTCTTTTTTGTCCATCATATAGGTTGAAATTCTATAAAAAAGGAAAAAATCTTTGAAAAATGCTAAGCAATCCATGGATTCTTTGCTGGACCCATAACGTTGTAGAGAGGAGTTATACAGTGCCTAGGACGAGTGACCCAAGTGTACGCTAAGGTTCCCTTTAAAATGCACATTAAGGTTAGCCTTTACTGCCCGAGCTTCTCGTAATTTTAAAATATCATGTTTTTAAAGTATTTTCGTTTTCCTGGTCAAGCAAGACAAGTGGCGGCTTTAAATTTCGCTATTTGTCAGGATTTAAAATATTTTTAGAATACGCGGTGAGCTTAATTTTCATGTCCTACTACGATGAGGAAAATTCATTTTTTTTAATAACAATCTTCAAAAAAAAGCAGGTTCCCAATAAGGCTGTATTTTTTATGTGGTAACACAGCTTTTTACTGGGTGAACCAATAGTGGCGCAATAAACAGAAAAAAATGTTTTGTTCTTTTATTTGTTCGCAAGAAATAGTAATATTTATCACATATTGCTATTTGTTGATGAGATTGTATTGGTGCATGTATTTTTCTCATTTTTTTAATTACGAGAGAATAAAAAAGATTTTTGACAAAAACGAACACCACCGTCAAAGAAATTGCACTAAAAAGTACAATTATTACAAATTATTCAAAACTACTCATTAGATGCTATCTAAATTTAAATAGGACCACATCAAAAGTCATCACTATCATACAAAACAAGAATCATCAAAATTGGTTCACTCAGCAAAATGTTATGCGGTAACAAAAATTACAGTTGAATTGATGACTTCCTGCTTTTTTGAAATCTATAATGGTATAATAATTAAATAATATTCATTTATAATTCATCACGTCCTTTCTTATTCTGGAAAAATATTTACCAAAAAATTGTGAACATCTTTAATATTGGTACGATTTAAAAAAAAAATTATTTAAAGAAAGTAGAATTTGGGGCAGAAGGTAATGTCGTACGTGATGATAATTTAAATTGAAAAACGCGTAAAAGAAATGAATAATAAAATGACAATCCGATTTGTGAACCCTATTAAGGTTTAACTTCGCTATGTAATTATATGTAAAAGCTTTCGCTTAACAATTATTGATAAAGCTGTGATATTTATAATATGTATTACATTGTGTAGTTTGTACATTTGTTTTCCTTTTATGTAAAAACAGTTTGTGATATTTTCTTTAATATAAACATATTCATCGCTTACTGGTCAAAGAAAGCTGAAATTAAACATGCTTACATGTTTAATTTCAGCTCTACCTTAGGTAGTGTAGGGGAGTATTAAGATTTTCTCGAAATCCTTACGAAAAAGGGGAATTTAGGTCCTATAGTTAATGCAAAAGTGTCTTGACGCTAGGTTCGCGCTGACTACCCAGCTATGTGGGATAGAGCGTGAAGATGCTTTTAGTCTGTGCAAACGAAATTCCGGAAACTTGTCCTACTGAGTGGGGCTAGATGAAACTTTTCTTTTTAACTTTACGCTGTATCCCACATATAACGGGGTAGGCAGTGGGAACCAGAGAACCTAGTGTTAAGACACTCCATTCTCTTTTAACATTTCCGTTCTCTATTTTTCGCCAAATTGAGGCCTTGCGTGTTGAATGGCGGAACTCAACGCCGCGCTTTGCCATGTTACCAAACCCAAGAAATGAAAATACTAAATTTTACATTTCCTGGAGTGGGAATCGAACCCACAACCTGTCGCGCTTACAGTCGTACGCTTGTACCTCTGCTCCACGACAGGCGTTGATGATAAAACTTTACAGTAATATAGTTTATAAATCAAAATATAATACATATATTTTATAAATATTTTGTGCAGTTTCACCATAAACAAAATGTATTTTAACTTTATCTTTTATTATAAAGGCAACTTAACAGCTCGGCTATCTGGTTCAATTTTTTATGGGAACGCGTTACTCTCGTTGATACTATCATGGAAAACTGTGAAGACCTGGCAGAGCCTGTCTTTGTACTGGTTGCAAGCGGAAATTCATGGTCTGTACTTTGCTCCTGATGTTACTATTCGAAGAAGAGTTATATTTGTGTCTATTTTTGTGGCAGTTTGTGCTGTTGGTAAGTTAGATATGTATATATATATATATATATATATATATATATATATATATATATATATCTTTATTGTCAAAAAACTTTATTTTAAACTACGCTAATTATTTGACAATAATATTAAAATATTGTTAAAAGAAAATTAAATTACTATTTCTAATAATAAAGGTCATCGTGGGAAAGGATTCGACTGGAATGTATATATTTCTCGCTTTGGTAAAACAAAGCACAGTGTTGAGTTCGCGAAAGTGATAACTTCTTTAATGTATTTCATATAGTTTTTTAAAATGTTTTTCTTATAAGTATGTGAGTAACAATAATAAAAAGAAAAAAATACTAGCTATTATTACAAATAATAGCTAGTATTTAACTTCGCACGTGCGGTCAGTGGAAATTCGCATCATTTTTGACCTTTATATGGGACTCACATGTTTTATCACAAAAAAAGTAGCATAAAGCACTCTCCAACCGCCTAATTATCTCAAACTAATATAACCTAAAATCACTTCATTGCATTGTATTGTAAGACAAACATAAAAATTATATTTAAAAAAAAATTATATTTAAAAAATTCAATAATTTAACTTCTTTTTAATTGATTGAAAGACAAACAAACAAATATATACTCCCGTTTATAATATATGTTTAACTTTTAGTGGAGCACATGTTAAGCATGATGTCCGCCACCGGCTTCGATTGTCCGCGAGAAGAATATTTTGAGAGATACATTCTCTCGTCTCATGGATTTTTATTACAAACATGTAAGTTATTTATATTTTTAACCGAAAAAAAAGAGGCAGTGTGTGTTACCACATAACTTTTTCCTGGGTGAACCAATTTCGATGATTCTATATGGTAGCTAGTGCTTTTGATGTAGTCCCATTTAAATTTACTAGAGTAGTTTTAGAGTTATTCGTAATAATTTTTACTTTTTAACGCAATTCATTTGCATTCCGTTTTATTTTTTTTTCGTTAAAATCGTAACAATTTTTTTAAAACTTAAATATTATCTAGTTAATTTACATGTTATTTAGACGCCATCATGACACAGTGAAGCAGTTTCTCACTGTAAGTGTGATAGGTAACAGGGTTCGATTCTTACTCAGGGGAGATGATCATCTATAAATTATTTTCATTTGTCCACTATGACAAGACAAAAATATTCATCATTCATTCATTCCTGGAATAGAACTCATAATATTTAACAACAAAATGCTGTAACATTGCGCTACGATGCCTTCATACAGATTATATTAAAAAAATTAAGCCCCTCCAATTTACAGACGAGTACACACTTTGGCTGGCAATACCAATTTTTGTACTGAGCAAATCAGCAACAATCTTATGGAACTTCCAAGATCTGATCATCATTTTGATAAGCATGGGCTTAGCGTCGCGCTACCACAGGATGAATTCCTTCGTTAAACACGTTGTTAGATATGAGAAACGTGCTAGGAATGTCAATAAGGTTTGTTGAGTAGCGTTACAATGTACGAGGAAAAATAATTTTATATATAAATATCGATTTTTATTTTTAACTTCCCGCACATATCAAGATATAGGCAGAGGGAACCTGAGAACTTAGTGTTAAGACACTCCGTTCTTTTAAGATTGTTGGTTCCCATCAGGCCCAGTTGAGACCTATCGTGTCGCAAGGGCATAATCTTATGACTGTAATCGCGACAGGTTATGGGTTCGATTAGTACTCCAAGAAATGAAAATGTTAAATAATTATAATCAACAATATTTAGTTTTTTTCATTTCTACGCTTTCTCTCCGCACCCAATGCCTGAAATTGGCGTAGTAGGAAAAGGAGAAATATACTATTTATAGAAAATCTAGTTTTAAGCATCTTACATAAATCTGTGATAGAATATATATGAATAAAATCTGAAAAAAATATATATACCATTGAATCGAAATATTTCATTAATTTTTTATATTTCTAACGCAATTATTATTTATAATAATATAAAAAAAACCGTTTCCGCTTTCTGCACTCCTTATACAAACTCTTAGTACGACAAAATTGCATACACCTTTTTATATTCATTTTTGTCTAATTATCGCAAAAGTTTTCTTTCATATATGAATATATCAATGACATGTGGTATTTCAAATATATAATTAGTTAATATTTGTTGGTTTCCATCACTTAATTTACAGTATTTACGTATAGATATATAAAGAATAAATTTGTTATTATTTCCAAAATATATATTGTTACAGGCCAAAATAGATTTTTACTACAACGTAAACGTATGGCGAAAAATACGTCAAGCATATGTCAAACAGTCCGCACTAGTAAGAAGAGTGGATAAAGAACTGGGCGCTTTGGTACTGTTGTCCAATTTGAACAATTTATATTTTATATGTCTACAACTGTTCTTGGGTATACGGTAAGTTTAAATATTAATTATATTTTCTATTATTATTTACTTAGATTCATGGCAGCATGATCCACTTTCCGCCAAGTTGAGGCATTGCTTGTTGAGTGGCGGAACTCAACGCCGCGCTTTGCCTTGTTACCAAACCCAGGAAATGAAAATACTAACATTTCCTGGAGTGAGAATCGAACTCACAACCAGTCGCGTTTACAGTCGCACGCTTGTGTCTCTGCGCCTGTCGTGGCGGAACGTGGAACGGAATTGTTGTAAGAGAACGGAGTGTCTTAACACTAGGTTCTCTGGTTCCCTCTGCCTACCCTGCTATGGGTGGGATACAGCGTGAAGTTTAAAAAAAAAGTCCCCCAAATAGGCACCGAACCCACAATCATAGTGCTTTGCTGATCTATTAGTCCCATTGCACCACAATAGTTTTTAGATTAGTATACCTACTCTTTATCATTTAAATATAAGCACTTAAATAAGTCTATCCAGAACAGATTTTCAACTTAACGAGGCTCTCACTTTATACAGCAGTTATTATCGGCTCAAGTAGCTTTTGAATTAACTACGACTCTCAACTATGTTATCAATTTAAATTAAATAAAAACACTATGGAATCTGTGCTAATATTGTTGTTGTAGATTCATTCCGTTTTTTTATATTTACGCTATGCATTGAAATAATATTAATAATCGTTGGCTGTCGCGTGCAACTATAAGCGCGACAGGTTGTGGGTTCGACTCCTACTCTCTGGTATCAAGGCAAAGCGCGGCATTGATTTCCGCCACTTAGCACGCAATGTCTCGATCGAACGGAGTGTCTTAACACTAGGTTCCCAGGTACCTTCTGCCTACCCTGCTATGTGCGGGATAAAGCGTGAAGTTAAAAAAAATAGTAATAACACTTTATTACACATAAAGATTAAAAATTACATAAACAATCACTTTAAATTAATGAGCAATGTCGGCCTTATTACTGAAAGCAATCGCTTCCGGATAATCAATAAAAAACATATTAAAAGAATGCAGAAAATGTATATGTAAAATTTTAACAAAAAATAATCCCAACTTCAAATAAAATGCATTTAAAAGTAAAATCGTTACAAAAATTTACCACAGTTAGTTACTTTAGTTACCACATTTTTTTTTCATTTTTGTTTTTTTAACTTCACGCTGTATCCCGCTTATAGCGGGGTAGGCAGAGGGAACCAGAGAACCTAATGTTAAGACATTCCATTCTCTTTCAACAATTCCGTTCCCCACTTTCCGCCGAATTGAGGCATTGCGTGTTGAGTGGCGGAACTCAACGCCGCGCTTTGCCTTGTCACCAAACCCAAGAAATGAAAATACTAAATTTTACGTTTCCTGGAGTGGCAATCGAACCCACAACCTGTCGCGTTTACAGTCGCACGCTTGTGCCTCAGCGCCACGACAGATGTTAAAAATACATTATAAATTAAATATAATAATATTTATTCCAGGCAATTAGATGGCTCACTAATTAATCATATATACTATTTCTATTCACTGGGATGGTTACTGTTTCGAGCGTGTAGTGTAGTACTTGCAGCGGCTGACGTGAACCTACATTCGAAGCGAGCTTTACCCTATCTGTATTCTTGTTCGAGTTCTTATGATAATATAGAGGTAAGAAGAACATTATAAGAATGTCAATATCGACTTATTAAGACAGGCAACGGTCGTGACTTCAAATCCCAGTTTTAAAATCTTTGATAAGTGAAAAAAAAAGTAGATGTTAATAATACTTTTTACGTCTTACCTTAAAAAAACAGGAGGTTCTCTTAATTCAATTGTATTTTTAATATATGTTACCGACTAACTTGTTACTGGTTTACACATTTTGGTGATTCCTTCATATGGTAGCTAGCTAGTGCTTCTGATGTGGTGCCATTTCAATTTAGTAAAGATCTGATGAGTAGTTTTTGAGTTATTCGTAATAGTTTTTAGTGAATTTTATATGGACGGTTTTCTCTTTTTTTCAAATTTTAAAAATATATATATCATTTTCAAAGTTTGTTGATCCCTTCAAATGCTATGTGTGCTACATAACGCCTTTCTTGGCGCAGAGGCACAAGCGTGCGACTGTAAACGCGACCGGTTATGGGTTCGATTCCCAGTCCAGTAAATGTTAAAGTTTAATATTTTCATTTCCTGGGTTTGGTAGCACGGCAAAGTGCGGCGTTGAGTTCCGCCACTCAGCACGCAATGCCTCAATTCGGCGGAAAATAGGGGACGGAGTGTCCTAACACCCTAGAGGAAACCTGTTTCCTCTGCGTACCCTGCTATATGCGGGATACAGCGTGAAGCTATGTATGTCTGTATGGTAGCACACATAAAAAAATACAGTCGAATTGAAAACCTCTCTCCTTTTGTGAAGTCGGTTAAAAATGTACTTAAATAATAAAAAAATATTACAAAGAAATTTTGAGGTTTTCAGATAAAAAGGCTTAAAAATCAATTAAGCCACGACGAAGTGGTTTTAAGCGGAATGGGCTTTTTTTCTTTGGATCGGCAGAAGCTCTTAGAGGTTCGTTAAGCATTTATATACATTTAATGTTCTATCAAAATTAAACTTCGTAATTCTTATTTCTTCTCAACGCCTGTTGTGGCGCAGAGGCACAAGCGTGCGGCTGTAAACGCTGCAGGTTGTGGGTTCAGTTTTCACTCCAGGAAATGGATTTTTTTATTTCCTGGGTTTAGTAACAAGACAAAGCGCGGCCCTTCTCTCTGCCTACCCTGCTATATGCGGGATACAGCGTGAAGCTATGTACTATGTATGTACTACCACGGAACACCGGTTATAATGAACTGTCTCTGTAATCCCGAAGAAGCGGCTTTTATAGTACTGTGACGATCCCATACCTGCTTGGTTATTTTCATCCACACTCATATTAAAATTTTGCTAACATCAAATTGCTAAAATTGTTAGAACCTAATATCAAGCCTGGAAACACTCCGTTCACCGCTTCCCGCCCGTATTCAAGTTATCGGGTGTTGAGTGGCGAAATTTAACACCGCGCTTTGTCTTATCAAAGAGGAGGAATGAAAATTAATTATTGTCCCGAATGGATTCCCATTCGGGACGAACCCACAACCAATCGCGCTTAGACTAGACACTAGTCAACTGCACCACGATGACCTTATACTTTTTATTAGTTTTGCGCCTGCCCTGGCGCAGAGGCAGAAGCGTGCCTCTGCGCCAACGCCTCTATGCCTCTGTGTAAACGCGACAGGTTATGGGTTCAATTCCTCCAGGAAATATAAAAATTTAGTAATTTTCATTTCAAACAAAGTAACAAACAAAGGCAAAGCGCGGCGTTGAGTTCCTCCACTCAAGATGCAATGCCTCAATTAGGCGGAAAGTGGGGATCGGAGTGTCTTAACACTAGGTTCTCAGGTTCCCTCTGCCTACTCTGTATATGCGGGATACAGTGTGAAGCTAAAAAAAAATATTTAATGCATTAGTAACGTTTTTTGCAGGTTGCAGCTGTAATTGTGAAATACGAACTGATATTAATACAATATGATAAATAATTTAAATGAACTATTTTCAGCCGACGCGTAAACTACGCGCATCCAAGACCATGTGTATGTCGCTTTGTACAAAAGTGTATGTCAAAGAGTTGGTGTGTTAGTGCGTGTAATATTTATTTTTACCAATTTTTGAATTTCTAATACATTACTATGAAAAATTTTGGCTTTTTCAATTCTTCTCCTAATAAACTTTAAATATGTAAGCAATGTAATGTGCCATATAAAAATGTACTATACCATTTTTCAATCTATTCTGCTTTTTAAAGGAGTTTCTAATAATAAAATACATTTATATACTTATCATATATATTTTACAATCAGTATCAATTTATAATTTCTGTCAGTATTTCTCTAGGGAACACGTAAAACCATAATATTTTAATATTTCATATTTAATAAAATTAGTAATCTAGTTTCAGACTTTATTAAATGTTGTGTGAACGGACTTCTTGTACAGTTATGAGGAAAAATTGTACCCGCATATTTTTTCTTAAATATAAATTAATCTCTAT
>JAKGSA010000944.1:99393-125404 GCA_033558755.1 Philaethria dido | reverse complement strand
TCTCTGAGACCCTCAGGGAAAAGTAAGTTTGGTGTTCCCTTAATGAAAAAAAACTGTGTCCCCTAAAACTTTACTTTGTTATTTGTTTCTAACAAATATGCAAGCACTTTCAAAGCCGCAACATATATATATATATATATGTATATATATATATATGTATATGTATATATATATATATATATATGTGACTTTAAAATATTTTTTTTTTAACCAGAGAACCTAGTGCTAAAACGTTCTCTTTTAACATTTCCGCTCCCCGCTTTTCACCGAATTAAGGCATTGCGAGCTGAGAGGCGGAACTCAACGCCGCGCTTCGCCTTGTTACCAGAGCGAGGAAGTGAAAATACAAAATATTATTAAATATTTTCATTTTCTGGCGTGGGAATCGAATCCACAACCTAACATTTATTCTCTCTATAAAATAAAAATACAATTTTATTTTTATTACCAATAACTGAAAAGCTACATTTTCAATAAATATATAGGCAGTATAAGCTATTGATATATAAAATATAGACCGTAGATTACGATAAAAATAAAGGTTCCCAGTATCTTCTCGATAAACTTGATTTAAGTGGAGATAAAACGAACCCTCCAACGCCGGCGACTGGATACGTGAACACAAATTGAATAATTCTTCCTCATAAGATATACGAGTATGTAAAGACCGTTGTGGCACAGTGGTTATAAAGACGACGGCTTTGGGTTCTATATTCACTCAGTGATGTAGTTATAAACAGTATATTACATTATTATCATTTTGCAACTGTGGGAAGGTAAAGTGTTGTGATGAAATCTGCCAGCGGAGAACGGAATGACATGACACTATATTTTCTTTGCTTTTACTGCTATGCTGTAAAGAGTGTAGTTGTTCCTTTTTTTTAAATATATTTATATACATTAATATTTAAGAATACTTATTATTTTCATTTCTAGCCTGTTTCAAAGATGCCATTGCCACTAATAAGTAATTGAAACCATTGGCGAATAAAAAAAAATCCCGCTGAGTTTTTTGCGCCGGTCCTTCTCAGGTATCAAATTTATTGAACCGGTGGTAAATTATTTGACGTTCAAAAAAAGAGGCATGTTACTTATTATTTTGAATAAAATTATTTGACTTTGACTTTAACATTTCCTCGCTCTGGTAATAAGGCAAAGCGCGGCGTTGAGTTCCTCCACTCTCTTTAACAGAACGGAATGTCTTAACACTAGGCTCTATTGTTCCATCTACCTACCCTGCTATGTGCGGAATACAGCGTGAAGCTATAGAAGAGATCTCTTCCAGTCAACTTGTGGAAGTGGAAGCGTATATATTTATATTGAATACATAAATTAATATATAAAAATATAACATAGACATACATACATATATATATATATATATATATATATATATATATATATATATATATAAATATATATATACAAAAAAAAAATAACATATTCACATAAAATTAAGAATCACTTGACCGCTATTTTCCATACAACTCCTTGTTATAACAAACATAAAATATCATATAAATTAATTAATGAATTTTCATTTTTAAGTGTCCAATTTGATAATAAAAGACCATATATTTAAAAATATTTTTATTCTACATACATTGAACATATTCAAGATACGACAGTACTAATTGAACATGTTTCACAATCTAGTGGATAGGTATTATAGCTATACATTTATGTACATGTTATTGCATTTTCAATATATTTATGACAACTTCTATATTATACGTAACTTAATAAATTACTATTAAAATATTATTATATATATTTGGTCTAAATAAAAATTTATTACATAAATAACATATTTACAACTTTCTAGTACTACGTAAGATTAACATTGATTTTAATAAAAAATAAAAATATTACGAATAACTCAAGAACTACGTCAGATCTTAACCAAATTTAAACGCAACCACATCAGAATCTATCTAGCTATCATATAAAAAAATAATTATCAAAATTGGTTCACTCAGTAAAAAGTTATGCGATAATATAAATAAAAAAAGATATACAATCGAATTGATAACCTCCTCCTTTTCTTGACGTTGCTTATGTTTTTTTTTTTGCGCACATTTAATACACAAAAACACCTAAAAAAGTTGTGTTAAAAAAAAAGTTGTCAGTCGCAACTTCGTTTAGCATTTGATTCTATTCTATTCAGTTCTATGTTCCGATTGTAAAACGTAAAAGAGACTATAGTGGTTGAGGGTTCGATTTCCATTCGAGAAATATATTTAAATTATTGTAATTTTATCTCTCTTTTGTAAGACAAAATACGACATTGAGTTTCTCTACTCAATACGTAATTTGAATAGAAAGCAGAGTGCAGAGTGTTTTGAAACTAAATTCTCTTTGCTTATCCTGCTTAAATGTGGGAGAAAACGTAAACCTACAAAAAATATTTTTCCTTGAAGAGTAAACGTGTATTAGTACAGTTATTTAAGCTTAAATTAGGTAAGAAACATAATTTGTAGAAAATTTTGTATTCTACAATATTGATAATAGAAACAAATAGCAAAAAACCCATAGGAAATGAGATATTTACAAAAAAATCACAAAAAGCACGATTTTTGACTTTGAAATTTAATAGTTTCGTACACCCTACCATATGTTATGGTTATGAGACAACTTTAAGGGTGTCAATATACAAGTATTTACAGACTTACAACTGGGTATCTCGAATTCCGAGGTGAACTTACTATAATGACTGGACTATATTCATTTCTTTTAATGATTTACCACTTTTTGTATTACGTTTTTGGTCATTCCGTAAAGTAGACTAAAATACTTAAATAAAAAACACTCTACATTTTATTTATAATATATTGTAATAAAAACTATAAATCCTAAGCGCATTGGAGATATTGGCACAGCATTTGGCACTCGAAAACCTTACTGCTTTTCAATTTATGAAATATAAGTACATTATGTATGTCAATTTTTAATTTATTATAAAATGAAATATTTTTATGCTTTTTCTTTTAACGTTGCGTAATTTCATTAGAGGTTTTTTTTAGCTTTCCGTTATATCCCAAAAATAGCAGGGTAGGCAGAAGGAACATGAGACCCTAGTGTTAAGACACTCCGTTCTCTTAATATTTTTGTAGAGAATAAATACGTCTACATTTTTTTTATTAGATGCGTATATACTGTGCATTTTCTGTTTATACATTGTACTGGTTTTTATATGTTACGTAATACTTTAAAAAATATCTCAATTATTTGTATAGATTTAATCTCTTTCGAACCTTCAAAGGTATAAGAATTAAATTCAGTTCTATGGTAATAATTCTAAAACTATTATTTTTTCTAAAAAAAAATAAACAATATAAATGGCATAACATAAATGTGCTTTAAAAATATTGTAACAAAATAATTGATGAATTGAAAAGAAAATTTAGTATTTTCATTCCGTTGCTCTAGTAACAAGGTGAAGCACGGCGTTAAGTTCCGCCATTCGGGACGTAATGCCTCAATTCCGCGGAAAGTATTGCGTGCAGCTATTTATTTCATATAAATAGTCTGCCTATTATATTAGAAACTTAGATGCGGCTTAGTTAAGTAAAAACAAGCCCAGTCAAATCGCAAGCTCTAATTTATTTTATCTTTTTTCGGCGTTGAGTTCCGCCACTCAGCACGTAATGTCTCTGTCTAAAGTGGGAAACAGAAATGTCAAAAGAGAACGGAGTGTCTTAACACAGGGTTCTCAGCTTGCTATGCGTGAAATACAGCGTGAAGCTAAAAAAACAAAATACCACATATACAGCAATTTATTAAGATTAATTTATTTAATTTATTTAAATGCTTTTTTACTTTATGCGTATCTGGTTCAAAAATATAAGTATATAATATAATATTATGAAGCATCTCTATAGATATCCATTAATATAAGAGGTAATTCGGTGGTGTATTTTTATGTAAGGTTATTTTACAAGGTTAGTATAATCTTTTTACTACGATTTATTTAAAAATATTCATTTATTTATTTTTTGAAAAATTTTAAATAGTCACATTTCAATTTTTATATATAATATATCTTTAAAGTGACTTTACATAACTATTATAAAAATGTATACATATATTAATATACATTGATAATTAAATAAATTATTTCTTAACATAATATGTATGAGGACATCGTGGTGTAGCGACAAGGTTCGACTTTAAACGCGATTGGTTGTTGGTTCGCTTCCCAGGCTTAGAGTAATGATTATATTTAAATTATATTTATTTCTTTTCTCTAAAAAGACAAAACGCGGTGTTAAGTTCCGCAACTTGTCACGCAAAGTCCTGAAAATGGAGAGTGGAGTATATTGACACTAGGTTCTCTCTTACTAACCACCGCTTAGCAAAGCGGGAAAAAGCGCTCTATGAAAATATGACTCGAATAAAATAAAAAAAGTGAGTCGTCACGGGACACCTGGCAGATGTGAAACATCATGGTCGTGCAAGTAATAAAAATAAAAGACGGTATAATCAGGAACACTACGAACTAATTATAGCATAATGAAAAAAAAATAGTATATAATGATTTCTTTTTCAAGTAAAATACTGAATTTGTGTACGGTACACATTAGACACAGACAACAACACCGTCGAGCTAAATGAGGAGGGAGTACAATAGTCGGTTACGCATGGTGACCCGTCACTCCGTACACTCTACTAGATATAGAGTATATATGTACCTTAATAGCGTGGCGACCCATCACCACGGCAAGCGTCGCTACGTTAAAGAACCGGTTAATACCCGCGCCAATAGATGTTTCACATCAATAAATACAGAACACTAAAAATTCCCTCCGACCTGTACACATTTAATTTCTTTAGAAATTCTAGAATATTTAATCTTCACTACAAAGTTTAACTTCTAATAGCACATAATACAAATAGTTAAGGTTTTTCTTATTATTAACTTTACATACTTAATAATTCGTTTTAATAATAAAGTCATTTTTATTAAATATGTACATTTTTTCTGAAAAATCTTAAATTTATGTATTTTCATGATTTTTACTAAAGTAACACTTAGATATATTTTAAGCTAGTGATTAATAAATTACACAATATTTACAAATTTCAAATAATAACAGAAATGAAATCGCAGAAAGTTTAATCGATTTTGACAAAATTCCATTTTAAAAGTTTTAATAAACATTCATTCTGACCAAAAAATAATTCTTTAGTCATATACGAGTAAATAAATATGAAATATCTAATATAAGTAATGAACATAACTTTTTAAAGAGTTGTACAAATTATATTCTCAAACCAACGGATATTTATATACATACATAGCTTCACGCTATATCCCGCATATAGCAGGGTAGGCAGAGGGAACCTAGTGTTAAGACACTCCGTTCCCTACTTTCCGCCGAATTGAGGCATTGCGTTCTGAGTGGCGGAACTTAACGCCGCGCTTTGCCTTGTTACTAAACCCAGGAAATGAAAAATTCTATTTACTGGAGTGGAAATTGAACCCACAACCTGTCGCGTTTATAGTCGCACGCTTGTGCCTCTGCGCCACGACAGGCGTTAATTAATTAGTTAGGTAATTTTTACAATATAACATTTAAATTAAAACATATTTTTTTATAAATAATCAACGCTTTTACCGACTTTACATACGGTTATTAAAAAGATCACTAGATTTGACATACATCAATATTAACAAATTTTTCACATCCTGTAGAGGATAGAGAAATAGAGAGAGAAAAGAGAACTCTAATTGCTTTGTGCGATAGATTGAGATCATTGTAACTTAGTGGAACATTAGACTGTAAGCACGATTGGTTGTGGGTTCGATCTTCACTCGGAGAAATACCACTATATTAATTTATTTTTAATTTATTCACTATGATAAAACAGAACACATTCTAATTCACCACTCCACACGTAATGTCTCGATTTCCGGCGTAAAGGGAAGTGCCTTGACATGACCTTGACATGATTCTCTATGACTATGTGAGAAAAAGTGTACAAAATAATCCCATAATCTTAAATATATAGAAATTAATTAAAATAATTACAAAATCAACGAAGAAAATAAAGAACTTAGTACATGACATATGCTAACCGTATACAGTAAGAATTCCATTAACACTTAAAAAAAATACTAAACGTCTAACAAAACAACAATTTCATATTGAGCATTAAATATTTGTCCTAAAAAACTAATATCTTACTTTAAAATCACCTAACTGTGGTTCAATAAGTACAGTTTCCGTCGTTTCCTGTGTTGGCGTGGTTGTTGGCATCGCTGAGGGTCGCAAAGATATGGCTAGAGGTAAAGCAGATCGCGCACAAAGCTGGGACGCACCGCGTGTTGATCCTACCGATCTGTATCGAGTGCAGCGTCCTCTCCTGTAATTGAAATACTTTTTAGATATATAGAAGTAAATATATAACTAACATTTGGAAAGTAAGGAAGGAACGGAAATATTAAAAGAGAACGAAATGTCTTAATACAAGATTCTTTGCTTCCCTCTGCCTGTCCTGCCATGTGCGGGATACAGCGTGAAGCTAAAAATACGATTAATGTACGAATTCCCAATGCATTTGGAGGTTAGACAAAGAAAAATTGTCCAAAATATACTCTTTAATATTTTTTGTTCTTCAATTTTTTTCCTGCATATCGTGTTACCCAAAATAAATCTAATGTCAATTTATTCCATTCTCCATTTTCGACTAACTTTATGACATTGAGTGTTGGGCGGCGTAACTTAACGCCAGACTTTGTGTGATAAAAAAAAAACATAAAAATGATTCTAACATCATTTATCCAAAAATGAAGGTTTTTTTTACACACTGTAAGACGCTTCGTTTTTTTAAGATTTTCTTCACCGATTTTCCACCAAATTGACGCATTGCGTGCAAAGTGCGTGTAAAGTGCTGAGGAAAGTAGGGAACGGAAATGTTATAAGAGGACGGAATGTCTTAATACAAGGTTCTCTGGTTCCCTCTGCCTACCCTACTACGTGCAGGATACAGGGTGAAGTTAAAAAAATGGCATACAATCTTTATGTAATTATAATATAGTATATACAGGTTTTGTGGAGTCGATACGATAAATCAGTTAGAAAGTTCATTCATAGGTATCTAATTTAAAGCTAAGATATTATTTTACTAAGTCGTTATAGAAATGTAATTTGAATGTATGATTCATTTATTTAATGGAACATCTAATAGGATTATTCGTTGAAATATGAATTATTTTTTATAACAAAATAGCGACAAAAGAAAGCTTAAAATTTTGAAAGAAAAAACTTCAACGAGAATTTAAAATGATTTTCTCTTGTGTTTTATTGTGAATATGAATTTTTATTTTATTTATATTTGTTTTTAACATACATACACAGCTTCACGCTGTATCCCGCATATAGCAGGGTAGGCAGAGCGAACCTAGTGTTAAGACACTCTGTTCCCCACTTTCCGCCGAATTGAGGCATTGCGAGCTGAGTGGCGGAACTCAACTCTGCGCTTTGCCTTTTAACCGATTTCAAAAAAAGGTGAAGAATCAATTCGAATATTTTTTTATGTCTTGGCATAACTTTTTACTGTGAGAAACAATATTGATAATTTTTTTTATATGATAGCTGATGCTTCTGATGTGGTCTCATATAAATTTAGTTTTCTTTGAAGACGTTGTTCTTTGGTTGTTAAAATCTTTATTATTTTATTATGAGTAACAATAAAAAAGACAAATTTTATGCTATCTCACTACAACAAAACAAAAAACAGGCAACGCCTGTCGTGGCGCAATGGCACAAGGGATTGCCTGTAAACGCGACAGGTTGTGGGTTCTATTCCCACTCTAGGAAGTGAAATTTTAAATAATATTAAGTATTTTCATTTCCTGGGTTTGGTAACAAGGCAAAGCGTGGCGTTGAGTTCCACACAGCACGCAATGCTACAATTGGGCGGAAAGTGGGGAACGGAGTGTCTTAACACTAGGTTCTCAGATTTCCTCTGCCTATCCTGCTATATGCGGGATACAGCATGAAAAAAAAACACATCTGAAAGATTCCTACAGAGCTCCCTTTGGAGTGTCGATTTTTCGTTACATCGAATTTCAAGACAACCCGATTCTTAAGCTTCACTTCAAAATAAGCAATTCATTTATTTAATAAAGAAATGCGTTTAAAAATTGATTATTTAAATCATATTACGTCACTAAAATTTTATCAACATTAATTCCTAAGACTAGAATTCCAAGTAACCGCTTAACGTAGGCAATATTAGTTTAGGCATCTTCTTAGAGTGCTTTTAAGTACATTTAAAAGTACTTTGCCTAATCCTACTTACTGGATGATAATTTCTTTATTTCACGGTATCAAGAAGGGAAACCTACTAGAAGCTTTTCAGTACCAGTTTAGTGGTTAGTGACTGTTAAGCAGAGGTATAGGGTTCAATTCCTTTTTTTTAATAAATATGAGTATAAAAATATAAGCGTAAGTAAAAATAAAGCTTATATTCGTCAGAAAAATTAAAAAAAAAAAACGAAAAAAGTTTAAATAGTTTATCATTATTTATTATGTAAAAAGAATTCAACTAGAGACACATCACGGCGCAGAGGCACAAGCGTGCGACTGTAAGCGCGACTGATTGTGGGTTCGATTCCTACTCCAAACAATGAAAATATTATAATAATAAGTGATTAGTATTTCCATTTCCTCGCTCTGATAACAAGGCAAATTGCGGCGTTGAGTTCCGCCACTCAGCCCGCAATACCTTAATTGCGTGGAAAGTGGAGAACGGAAAATTTTAATGGAGCGGATTGTCACCAAAAAAAACAGTACAGAATATTCAGTTACATAAACATCATACACGTATACATTAAGATAATACTGTAAGCGTGTACCTCCGTGGTTATAATCATAAATCGCTACACTTGAAGAGTGTCATTTCCTGGCTCAGGTATTTTGGTACCCAAAAGGAATTATTTTTTCTTTTAATAACAAAAAGACCCTAATAATTACACCTACTAAAGATAATGAAGGTTTAAATGTATTTTTTTTTTAATTGCAGTTCATATTTGGTAAAATTTAAGATTTTAATAAAAAAAGAGAAATTACTTTAAATAAAATGCGCTGATAAGTAAAATTATTGCGAATAACACAAAAAACTACTCGTCAGATATTAACTAAATTTAAATGGAATCAGAAAGTCTACCTATCGCTATCGCGGCGCAGAGGCACAAGCGTGCGACTGTAAACGCGACAGGTTGTGGATTCGATTCCCACTCCGGGAAATGTTAGTATTTTCATTTTCTGGGTTTGGTAACAAGGCAAAGCGCGGCGTTGAGTTCCACCACTCAGCACGCAATGCCTCAATTCGGCGGAAAGTGGGCAACGGAATTGTTATACGAGAACGGAGTGTCTTAACACTAGGTTCTCGGGTTCCCTCTGCTTACCCTGCTATATGCGGGATACAGTGTAAAATTTAAAAAAAAAGTCTAGCTATCATATAAAAAAATCATCAATATTGCTTTATCCAGTGAAGGTAACACAATTAAAAATTAAAAATTTAAAAATAAATATAGTTAGCAAAAGCCACGGGCCATGTATTCATTGTGAATAAAATAAAAGAAATTACAAGTAGTAGGTCCAAAGTGAAGGCTGTCACTTAGCACACAATGCGCCAATTCGGTTGAAAGTGGGAAACGAAAATTGAAAAAAAACGAGAACGGAGAGAGACACTCTTAATACTAGGTTCTCTGGTTCCCTCTGCCTACCCTGCTATGTGTGGGATGCAGCGTGAAGCTAAAAAAAAATGTAGGTTCAAAAATAAAAAAAAGTGTTTTAACAAAGGCATAGTAAAATTATTAATGAACAGCGGTACGCAATTTTTGCTTCGATCAGAAATGTTTTATTCATGAATTATCATGAATTCATTAATTTAAATTCACCGACGAACCAAAATCATAGTGAAAAGCAATCACAGCCTAACCTTGAGAAGAAATCTATTAATTAAGCGTTTGAAGGAATATTCTGGTTATTAAAATATATAATTACTAACAGTTTTTAATTTGGTACAAACTTTTTGTGGTTGGCTTTTCATTATTTAAGACTTATTAGACCTAAATGCTTAATACAATTTTTTCGTCGTGGCCTAATTTAATATACACATTTTGTTCACTATCTAACGTCATACAGATTTTTTTATATAATGAGAAGAGAAGAAACTCCTTAGCAATCCGTGTATTCACCGTGTGGGTGGCCCATCGCGTTGCAGAAAGAGGAAAGTGAAGAGTGCCTGCGACTGCGACTCAAGTGTAGGTTTAAAGGGGTCCCCCTTTAAAATACACGTTAACATTTACCTCTGTCCGCGCTATTATGTCTCCTAATCAAATTTGATTTATTGATAGAAACATAATAAAATAGTGTAAAGCCTTTTAGTTACAGTTTCAAAACTTTCAAACTCATACTCGTATACAAGTATAGTTTGTCTCTTCCTATATAGCCGCGTGCCAAAAGCCCTGCCTGCAAAAATAACCTAGTATCTACAATTTATTCCAACCGAATTTGAGGCATTGCGATGAAATTCAACGCTGCACTTTGCCTCACCAGATCTGAGAGCGTATTTAAATATAGTCCTTTACCCAAGTGGGTATCGAACCCACAACCACTGCGTTTACAATCAGATGACGTCTATATAACTGTTAATATTGTCATGAAATTCTCATCAAATTTCAATCGCTACTCTAAAGCCTCTCATTATTCAATCGGTAGCCATAATTCCGATCATTACATGAACAACAAATGCTATTCACATATATAATTACCTGTAAATTAGCTATAAATAATGCAATCCTAATTATCAGACACACAACTAGAGCTTAATTAAGCGGTATAATTGAAACATTACATTTAATCCGCTTAAGGAAAAGCGGTGAACGGAGTGTCTTAACACTAGGTTCACAGGTTCCCTCTGCCTACTCTGCTATATGCGGGATACAGAGTGAAGCTACATATAATCTACTTCACAGAAAGCGACGAACGGAGTGTCTTGACATGTTCTCTCTGATTAGGGTAATCATCTTTGCGGGAGAAAGCGTGAAGATAGTTTTTTTCTTCAAACGACGTCTACTCAAAACTTCAGAGAGAATGCAAGACATGGATGTCTACTTTGTTTTGATGTAACGCAATATTTCAATGCAAAGCATTAAGCTAATATTTTCAATACTAGGCACTGCCCGCGACATTGTTCGAACATAGCAGGGTAAAAAATACAATCCAATTAATAATATATCCTCCTTTATTTGAAATCCGTTAATATATTTCACGGCGTACTGAAATAAATTGATGAAATTATTAAAAAAACATGGATAGGTCATAACATTGGGTATATATAAAGAGGCAGTACTTAAGTACTATCATATGTGACGTGTTGTAAGACTCGTACTGCATTTGACGTGAATTTGACAGAAGGCTTGTCTGTGAGATTACGGCTTACTGCTATGTGATGACATAATAGGCCTCTCAGTGTGCGTTCAAACATCCGTTTATCTGTTCGAAATTACAATGTATATTGAAAGTAATTATTTGTATGTAATATTTATGTACGAAATAATGTATTTTTGTAAAAAATATTGGGTATCTTTATTTCTTTTCCATATAAAACTTCAAGTTCTAAAAAAGTTCTAATTTTACACTCCTACATAATTTTCGTAGAAAGGTACTCAAAGCTTTACTTCTAAAAATTATATATTGCATATCATACTAGTCATACTAAAAACTCCACAAGAAAACCTGCCAAGACCACACAAAAAGAAAAGAAAAACAAAGCAAATATAAGAAATAAACACAACATCTTACAAGCCATTCTAAACAGGACCAACACACAAAAACACACTCCTTTCTCATTCACATCTCGTTCTAATTAAATTAAGTACCATTTATTTAACCAAGTAACCGTTAAATCCTTAGAAAATGTCTCAAATAGCTAAATCCCAGTAGTAAAGGAGGGAAAACAGTTGAGTGGGCAGCATCGTCCTTCGAGGGTAATTCAGAATGTGGTCAACGATGCGACAACGAAGTTGGGGCAAGCAGTAAACAATCCAATTACGTCTTTTAGTTAAATGTAGAAATGACTTTATCTAATTTAAGAATATAATTGTGCTTAGGATTAATATTATGACACTATCGTGATAGAGATCAGCATTTACAGCTGAAGTAAATGCTATGACTATGGTTTTTTCAAGGAATAATCACAAGCAGAAGAGTTAGTTTCTATCGAGTCTGTAAAATGTCCCTATAGAGACACCAACTACAGAAATAAGTTCAAATAAGCAAATAATAATTTCGACGTACTGATAAGAACGTGTACCTTAATTGGCTAGAGCGTTTGGTCGCGCAAGTTTGACGTTCAATTTTTATACATTTAGGTATTTTTTCTTGTTCTTAGGGTGTGATTTTAAAAAATGTTGTGCTATGGAATATATTATTACAATTTTACTTAGTCTGGTGACACAAAGAGGTGGGCTAAAAAAAAAAATTGAAAATAAAAAAAAACATGTTTTTATGTTACATATTCTATTTTATAACAAGTATTTGTTTATATAATACTTGCAAATTAATTATTTCTTTACAATCAATACAAATTAATGCAACAATAATGACATACTTATAAGAATAGATTTTTCACAAAAGACCTCTTGCATACAAATTTCCCTCTTACATCAATTTTATTTGTTCGAAAGATCTTCAAGAATAATTCTACGCCAAAACAATGGAATGCAAACTAGAACAAGTTTCAACAAACAATTGTACTATATACAGAGATGGTTGAAGACATCTTCGTTCCAAAAGCACTCTTTATATCACTTTTTGAAGGGAATCTCACAATATATATTGTCTTCAAAACGTACCAAAACGAACCTGTAAAAACATATTTTCTAGAAGTTTTAGAAGCAATAGTTACTTACTCAAGCTCTACACGAACCAGTCTTTCTAAGTAGACTTCAGTGAAGTCACCCGACTTTTGGTATAAGAACGAAAGGGTTTTCTTTCTTATACCAAAAAACTCATAGTCTAAAAGTAGAATTATATACGACGATTTAACAGCTTAACACCTATCGTGGCGCAGAGGCACAAGCGTGCGACTGTAAGCGTGACAGGTTGTGGGTTCGATTCCCACTCCAGGAAATGGAATTTTTCATTTCCTGGGTTTGGTAGCAAGGCAAAGCGCAACGTTGAGTTCCGCCACTCAGCATTCAATGCCTCAATTTGGCGAAAAATAGGGAACGGAGCGTCTTAACACTTCCCTCTGCCTACCCTGCTATATGCGGAATACAGCGTGAAGCTATGTATGTTTGTAATTTAACAGCTTCACGCTTTTACCCCCATAGCATGTAATAGTCAAAGAGAGAACCCAGTATCAACACACTGTTTGCAGTCAGAAGCTGTCCCAAGGCGCTAAAAGCCTTATTTGATCAATTATTTAAGTCCAAATTAACTTTACTATATGTGGCATCTGCTATGCCATGCCATTTACAGATAAAATCTAATGTTAATATATTCTGTTCTCCTCTTTTTATTGCGTGTTGATTGACAGTACTTGATTTTCACACGTATGAAATGAATCTGTTTGAACTGGTGATTAATTGCCAATAATTAAGTATTCGATAACAGTTTTTTAACTGAACGCTTGAACACTTTAAAGTAATTCGTAGTGACTGGCTTCGTCAATCAGTTAGTCGTGTAGAGGGTAATTCTTCAAGATTTTATTTTTTCTGATTCATATAGGGATTTTATGGTACACCTACTTTCATAGGAACATGTTTTATTATGCCAAAAGTTTTAAAAATATTTGGTCATATGAATCAGGTGAAGAATGACTTCTTGAAGAAATACCCTAAACTAAAAAGGCTTGATTATTGGTTATAATTTAAGTCAAACTACTACCGTATTTAGCTAAGTTATATTCTACTACAAAATTCGAATACAGTATACGGTTGAAAATAACAAAGTTCTTTTAATTATGCTTTATCTCAAGTATAAAATGTAAACGCCTACTTTTTGAGTTTACCAACTTTTCAACTTAAATTAAGTGTCACCCTTTAATTAGTCACATTACTTAAATTCAAGGTACATAAGAACAAATTAGGCCAGTCGTGGCACAGAGGCACAATTGTAAACGAGACAGGTTGTGAATTCGATTCCCACTGCAGAAAATGAAGCGTTAAGTTCCGCCAATCAACACGCAATGCTTTAATTCGGTGGAAAGAGGGGAACGAAAATGTTAAAAGAGAACGAAGTATCTTAACACTAGGTTTATTTTATTTTATTTATTTATTTTTCTGTTTATTGGTCCACAAAACAAATTACAATCGGTAGTTATTTAAATAACGATAAAATTACAACTATTGTAGAAACGATAACATTTTTTTCTATGCAGACACAGCATGCATTGATAATTATTACAAACAGGCAAGACAAGAAAAAGGTAACAATAAACAATAAAAAATAACACGTAATATTGGTAATTTCTAATTTAAAATTAAGGCAAACAATGTTTGTATTTAACAATAGATAAAGAGGAATACATAAAAAACTAAACAATTATATTATTCAAATATTACTGAAATTAATTTAATTAAGTTCTCTGGTTCCTTCTGTCTACCCTGCTATATGCGGGATACAGGGAGAAGCATAAAAATATGACGACAAATTAAACAATAAAATATTTCTTTTAAGGAACAAAATTACAGGAAATTACAACAGGACGTGTTTAAACGTAAACTTCAGAAAAGCTACGCTATTTATATTAACATTAGCATCCCTTTACATTTAATTCGTTGTTTACGATTTTCATAAAGTAAGAATTATTCTCATTAGGCGAAGAATAAACAGTTTGCTGTTGCATATTTTAGATTGTTAATTGTATTTTCATTTTATGGAATGTGATCTCAAGTTGAAATTCAAGAGGAAAAATAAAATTAGCCGCTTAAAATGGGCCGTTTTTGTAAAAATGTTACTTAGTTAAAATCTAAATATATGTAAGGTCTATTTTCTATCGCCTGTCGTGGCGCAGAGGCACAAGCCTGCGACTGTAAACGCGACAGGTTGTGAGTTCGATTCCCACTCCAGGAAATGTAAAATTTAGTATTTTCATTTCTTGGGTTTGGTAACAAGGCAAAGCGTGGCGTTGAATTCCACCACTCAACACGCAATGCCTCAATTCGGCGGAAAGTGGGGAACGGAGTTGTTGAAAGGGAATGGAGTGTCTTAACACTAGGTTCTCTGGTTCCCTCTGCCTACCCTGATATATGCGGGTTACAGCGTGAAGTTAAAAAAAAAATTCTATTATATATTTTCACGTAACTTTCTTTCTGACTACTGGACTGGTTAAAGCTTGAAGCTGTATAAGTACGCTTTTATTGATAAGACTGATGTGATATAGGCGCCCAGTAAATGTTTATTTCAAAACATATTTTTTCTATTTTGAGTTCGTCCCTGCTATTTTGAATTTTCAGGTGTTTAAGAATAGCTTTCTTTTAGCAACATAATCAACATATAAATACAACTTGAACAGAAGATAACGCCTGTCGTGGTGCAGAGGTACAAGTGTGCGACTGTAAACGCGACAGGTTGTGGGTTTGATTCCCACTCCAGGAAACGGAATTTTTCATTTTCTGGGTGTAGTAACAAGGCAAAGCGCGGTGTTAAGTTCTGCTCGTCAGCACGAAATGCCTCAATTCGGCGGAAAGTGGGGAACGGAGTGTCTTAACACTAGGTTTCCTCTAAAACACCCCGTTCTCCATTTTCCACTCAATTAAGGCATTGCGTGCAGAGTGGTGGAACTCAACGCCACGTTTTGCCTTGTTACCAAAAACAGGAAATAAAAAAATGCGTGTTTTTAAAAATACCGAGAAGTCGGTTAGAAAACACTAAGAAACAAGTATAAGATCATATATAAAGATCATCATATAGTATATAATGATCTTTATATATGATATTATACTTGTATAATATAATTATATAATTGTATAATTATAAAATACAAAATATTACCTGCTACAGTGACACCTCAGTAGTCGCAGAAACGCCGCCCTGAAGGTTCTGTTGAACACTGTGTAGATAATAGGATTGATGGTAGACGATACGTATCCAAGCCACAAGCAAATATCCACCACGTGCTCTGTAACAATAGTTCAAATTTCAATAAAAAAGAAAACCATAAAATATACTAAAATGTAAAATTATGACGATTAACTCATAAGCTACTTGTCAGATAATAACACACATAAAAAATACAATCCTTGTTTGAAGGTCTGTTAAGAAGAAAAATGATTTACGTAATTCTTTTACGCATGCACACAGTGAGAACTTAGTGATAAGTTCCGACCCACTTACAATTGCCGAGATCGATTAAGGAAAGATTAGATATAGATTCATACCTGATGAATCGGTCATGTAGAGGCCATGTACCACTACATGTACCTATTTATTTCCTAGTACCTAAACATATTTTTTATTTATCCTGTGTCCAAAATTATACTAACGTGAGAATATTTTAGTTTTTAAATATAAATAATAGGTCATTGGACACAGTGGTATAGCATTCGTGTGCAAATATAATAGTTGTGAATTCAATTCATCTTGAGGGTTTTATCACATTTAAATTATTTTAATTTCTTCGCTATAGTAAGATAAAGCGCGGCATTAAGTTCAGTCACTTAACTACGTAATGTCTTAAATCCAGACAGAAGGCGCCAAACGGAGTGTCTGAACACAAGATTTTCTCTACCCTGGTATGCAGAAAAAACCGCGAAGATGCTAAAACTATATGAACCAAAATCCAAATAACATTAAAACCTTGTTACTAAAGCTGAGTGTCAAGTGGAGTTAAACATAGGTAACATTTTGCTTAACTGGACGATCATTCGCATAACGAGCCTGGACTCCGGCCAACAAAATTAAAACATTATTTGTATTTTCATTTTACGAAAAACATTCATTTGAAGGAATTAATCCTTAGTTTTAGATAAAAGTAAGATTATTATCAGGCTGCAGAGCTTATGAAATGGTTTTCTAAGCCATAATTATTTTAAAGTGAAATTTAGAAATTTCAATATATTAAATGAAGCCGTTGTGGTGTAGTGGCAAACTGTAAACTGCTTTCCTTTACAGTTAGGCTTTAACGGTTTTGAATTCGAATTATTTAAAATTATTTTTTATTCTCTGCTCTACTTCTACTGCTACACGTAGTGTTACAAATTTATATGGGAAGTGGACAACAAAGGGTCTTGACACTGAAGCTGAACTTTATAAGAAGTATGAAAGCGTCTGTCACATTATTTTAAGACATTTTTGTGCAGAAGTAGAGTTCAACGTCATCGCGCCTAATTAGTCAAATTATAAAATTATTTTCTTTAAATAAAAAGACTATACCACAAAAGCTTTAATTCCGTTTTGTGTCGTTTTCATAGGATTATCGGGAAACCTACTAATACAATTCTCAAAGTGCCTATATGCCAAATTTCATCTTTCTATGTTCAGTAGTTTCGTCTGTCAGTTACTGAACAATGCAAGTGTTTTATAAATATATATTTTTTCATTTTTTTTTGTAACTTTACGCTGTATCCCGCATATAGCGGGGTAGGCAAAGGGAACCAGAGAACCTAGTGATACTTCCGTTCCCCACTTTCCGCCGAATTGGGGCATTTCGTGTTGAGTGGCGGAACTCAACGCCGCGCTTTGCCTTGTTACCAAACCCAAGAAATGAAAATACTAAATTTTACATTTCCTGGAGTAGGAATAAATATAAATGAAGGTTATAACTAAGTAAAACAGTGAACGGAGTGTCTTGACACAATGTTTTTTACCTACACTGCTACGTTCCTGCAAGATAACGCGTGAAGCTGCTTTAAACGTAAACAACACGAGATAAACGAAAATATTTTTAAACAAAGACAATCATCAGATAGCGCTCATTGTGGAGTTGTGGCAACGAAATGAATATAACTTGGAAGTCTATAAAGATTTCGGTTGGAAGCCATTAAAACTTGTAATACAACAGTTAAATTAACATTTTGGAGGGAACGCTGAGCGATCCATTCCAATATAATTAAGCAAGTTTTGTTCGCATTCGTCAAACAGTAATGTGATGGTTTGGCTTCTGCTTTTCTTTTGTTTTCTTACTTTTAGTAGAACTTTGAGATAACTTTTTTATGTTTTTTTTCGTTTATTTTTGTTAACTAGTGATTCACTTGGCTTGGCTTGACTGATTTTCTTTACTAGTCTTAGAGAACCTAATGACAAGACACTTTATTTGGCGCTATCTGCCCGAATTCGACACAATGCGTGTTACTTGATGGAATTAAGCGCCGTGTCTTGTTTTATCAAAGCAGGAAAATTAAAATAAATTAAATAATAATTTGAATAATAATTTAAACAATATTTCCCCCGAAGGGATATTGACTTCACAACCAATCGTGTTTAGGGGCAGTTGCTATTCTACTGTGCTGCGATGATCTTATGAAAATGAAAATTATATCAACATTTCTCCTGGTAAAACAAATCTTACAACCAAATCTCGACTGCACTAAAAGTCATGTCTAAAAAGAAAGAAAATGTAAATAAGCCAGCATCACGCTTTATCCCGCAGTATAGTCGAATTCGAGACAGCGCGTGCTAAGTGACGGAGTTCAACGCCGCAAAAAAATAAAACAAAGAAGAAACTTATATATATATTTTTATAATTTACCTGGCACTATACACCCAGGGCACGAAGCAAACAGTATGTTAAGAAGAAAAAACGGCGCCCAACACAGCACAAATGTGAAAAACACAAGCCCCAGTACTTTAGTCGCCTTCTGTTCGTTCGCGACCGCGTTCGCCGACATGGACCGGTCCTTTTTGCGGTTAGCTAGGAATCTGTAACAAAGGTTTTATGTTTACTTTGGGAAATGCTTAAAATAAATATATACTTTGAGTTCCGCCACTGTTCCGCCACGCAATGCCTCAGTTCGGAGGAAAGTGGGAAACGAAAATGTTAAAAGAGTACGGAGTGTCCAAACATTAGGTTATCGGGTTCTCTCTGCTTACAGTGCTATGTGCGGAATACAGCGTGAAGCTATAACAGGGTAGTCAGAAAGAATATTGTGTTAAGATACTCCGTTCTCTATTTTCCGCCTGAATTCAAGATATTGGTTATTAAGTAACGGAATTCAACGCCGCACTTTGTTTTGCCGGAGCTGGAAAATGACAGTGGCCTACTTTCATATAATAATTATTTCTCCTAGTGGGGATTACACCCACAAGTAATCGCGTTCACAGTCAAACGCTATTCCATTGTACCTGGGTGGTCTCTATATATCTCAAGCAAGAAAATATAATATTTATTTTACCTATACACATTTTCATGTGTTATGCGGTTTTTAGTACTCCATATTTCATTCATTTTATACTGGAAGCAAATAATTTGATTGGCATTCGTAAGCCATTGTTATAGATTAAGATCCCATGAACCGCCAGACTTACCTCATACTATAAAAGATGAAAATTTCTCTGTGAGTTTTATATATAGATTTATACACATGCAACATATAGGATATATAAAATAATTCATAAAGTTTTTATATAATTTGGCCATAATATATTGATAACTATAGAATCAGCTATATTTACTCCATAAACTTGATGTAGGTATAGATTTTATCAACCAGTGTTTAATTTCCTTAAATTCAAAGATAAACAATAAACGTTTAAGAGTTGTTATCTTATTTTACCAATTTCCTTCGAATTCCTTCATAAAAAACAAATTCAAGGGGAATAAGTTAGAGTTAATCGTAATAATGAACTAAGGACGGAACTGAAAACAAATGACATAAGTATATTTGGAAATGTATAATGTTATAAATACTTGGAAGTTGACTAATTAGACCTAGTTTTCGTCTCAAAAAAGTTAATAAATCTTTTTTGTCACAAAGTATACGCATGTATAATAAAATTCCAGAAATAATTACAGATCTGCCACTTCAACAATTTAAAGTTAAGATTAAGAACATATTATTAAAAAAAGTATATTAATTATTCTGTCCAAGAATATTATAATTATGTCAATGTGTGGAATTATATGCTGTTGATGCTCATCCGGGAGGATCATCATAGTTAATAATAATAATAATAGTTGTACATTTATTGTAAAAATTTTATATGAAAAGAGCAACTGTTGAGTTTCTTCTTTTTTTTTCTTTTTTTTATGGAAAGGACAAGGCAAACGAGCGTTCGGGTCACCTGATGGTAAGTGATCCCCGCCGCCCACGGCCCCGTGTAACACCAGAGGAGCTACAGGTGCGTTGCCGGCCTTTGAGGTGGGAGTAGGCGCGCTTTTTGAAGGTACCCATTTCGTATCGACCTGGAAAAACTGCCGCAGGTAGGCCATTCCACAGTTGAGTGGCACGTGGAAGGAAATGCCTTCGAAACCGCACAGTACTGGAGTGCCACGCATCCAGGTGGTGTGGATGGTATTTAAGCTTGTGGCGTACTGTGCGGTTTGAAAATCCTGCGGCAGGAATCAGGTCAAACAATTCCCCAGAACACTCCCCGTGATATATGCGATAGAGAACGCACAACGAGGACACGTCTCTACGCAACGCCAAAGTGTCAAGCCCTGCACAGATTACCGGGTCCCCAACGATTCGAATGGCTCTGCGTTGTATGCGATCAAATGGTTCAAGCTGATACTGGGGTGCACCAGCCCAGAGGTGAGAACAGTACTCCATATGAGGCCAAACCTGAGCCCTATACAGGGCCAAACGGTGTTTTGGCGTGAAGAACTGTCTCGCTCTGGCGATAACACCCAGTTTCTTCGAGGCCAACTTGGCCTTGCTTTCCAGATGATCACGATACTGGCACTCACTTGAAATGCTATGAATATGCTGATTTCTTGCCGGCTCTTCTCAGCAGAACTGCCTTCCGAGCCGGTGGTAGCTTTCGTTAGGACTGACACGACTGACACCTTTGTAAATTGACGATTCGAAAGTGCTTGTAATAGTCTGCTTGAATAAAGAACATTTTGATTTTAATTTTTAATTTTGAGATTCGAACCCGTACTTTGTAGCGTGACTGGACTTTCATTCTCACTGCGCCACGATAGCTTAAAAAAATTGAGTATATATAAAAGCACCTTCACGCTTTATCCTACACAGGAAGTTAGCCAAAGAGAATCTAATGCCAAGACACTCCGTTCGCGGCTTTCCGCCCGAATTCGTGTGTTAAATGGCGGAACTCAACGCCGCATTTTATCTTACTGTAATATATATAATTTTAGATATAATCTTCAATATATAATATAGATACAATTATACTCATAAATGCTTGCAATATTTTGATACATACAATGCTATTTGCATGTACAAGTACAAAGTCGTTAAATATATTAATATTCTAGACAGAGGTATTTAGTTTTGCTACACCAACACTGCTTAAAATTTCAATACAAGGCAAAGTTTTCGAATATGAAATTCATAACTTTCATGAAATTAACTTTCAATACCGAGAATAGTATTATTAGATTTATTATAATTTCACGTTGATATTTTATTCTTATGTGCTTAGTAAATAGTAATATGGAACGCATGCAATAGTTGCAATAAAAAAGATTGTACCCATCTTCTTTTGATCTGACCTGAGTGCAGAATGCAAATATTTTTCTTAAATAATGCATAAAAAGTATATTAAATTAATGAAATAAATGTTACACACACTACCAAGGTTTGACATCCATGTTTATACAAAGTGACATATACGTCACTACGCAATGCGTTATTAACGCATTTACGGGGTTCAGATAAATAAGCTATAAGTTAGTAAGTTAGTAAGATTCATTTAAATATTATATTATTGTTCAATAGTTTTTGAGTAAGAATCTAGCATATACCCATCCATTCTTACAAACATTCACATTTATAATATATATGAAACGCTTGCGTCACTGAGTGACTGACAGATAGAATGTACTGGTCGAATTTGGCACGAAGGGTCCTTGAAAAGTGTAGGTGAGCATTAAAAGAGAATTTCTCCAAAATTCCTACAAAAACAGAAGAAACAGGATTTATAGTCGACCTACATATGTAGTAGAAAATTATACGTTATTTTTTTCAGAAAACGTGTCTAATATTAAAAATTTGCATTTAACTAATACTAAATTTATAAACATGTTACGTACATATTTAGAAGGATAAGTCTAACTACATAAAATATATACCTAATAGTTATGAGTCCCTAGAAACGAAAATAATTCATTTTATCCTAGAAAAAATAACTAGAAATCTATAATATGGCCAAATTACAGAAAATGGTTTTCGTAAAAGAATAAAAAACGTACATCAATCATCAAAAACTTTAGCATTTTTAATATTTGATGGATTAATCGCTTGACCGAAACTGATAAAAGTACATACATACGTACATTGCTTCACGCTATATCCCGCATATAGCAGGGTAGGCAGAGGGCAACTAGTATTAAGACACTCCCTCTGCCTTTTTCTCGCTTTGCTTTGTTAAAAGAAAAATTTCATTTCCTAGAGTGGGAATCGAACCCACAACCTGTCGCGTTTACAGTCGCACGCTTGTGCCAGACAGGCATTATACACTGACAAAGGTAATACTTAAATTGTCACATATCTTTAAATAAATATTTCTATTGTATGTGTAATATGTTTACATATCTGTAAAAGTAAGTGGGGAACGGAAATGTTGAAAGAGAATGGAGTGTCTTAACACTAGATTCTCTGGCTCCCTTTGCCTACCCCGCTATATGCGGGATACAGCGTGAAGTTAAAAAAAAATATCTGTAAAAAATGAATTAATTACGTTAATATATTATAAAACCCTATATTTCAAATTGTATTAAACTTTATCTATAAATAATATTGTATTTAGAGCCAGAAGGCTATCATATATTTTTACTAATAGTCACTAAATCATACGGTTCATTACGTAAAACTAAATACAACAAGCCTATATGTGTACCCTTTTCAAATTGATTTATTGACAATAACCGGTTAAATAAATGTACTAATTTATAATGTGTCTATATTATGTAATAGGCAGAATATTTATATGAAATAAATAGCTTCCCTATATAAAATATTATTTTTTCCCTGTGAGGGGACGGGATTAGAATACAATTCCCCTCCGCCGGTGGGTAGCGTCCCGTAAGAGGCGGGTATCCCACTAGTTAGGTGGCAGGAGGTTCGTCCTCCGTCTGGCTCGCGACCACTCTTATCAAAGACGAATTGCCAAACATCTAACGATGTGTTACGGTTCGATGGCACGTAGGTCAGGTTTTCCCCTTTCCCACCCATCCTTTCCCCAGAATCTGGTGGTGCTGGTAGCGAACTACTACATTGTCCTCCCCTTCCATCTGTATCCTCTAGATCGGCAACGCATTTACAACACCTTTGGTGTTGTACATATCCATGGGCGGAGGTAACCATTTAATATCAGGTGGTCCTTATGCTCGTTCGCCAATCGTTATCCATAAAAAATTAAAAAAGCTTCAATCTTTTTCCCGGAAAACAGAATAGGCAGAAAGAAATTTCCACATTGTGCGTTGAGTGGCGGAACCCAACACCACGCTCTTTTCAACGAAAATCATCTATAACCTTCGGCTTTATAGGCAGTTCTCTTACTATGCCAATATGGCCACATATATATTCATATATTTAGGGCAAAGCTGGTATTCTTGATGATACCATCGTGAAACAGTAGGTAAGTGTTAGTATGTATAGATTCAAGTCGAGGCAATGTTTATGTCTTTCTTTTTTTCGTTCTAGTCGAATAAGTTGCATCAATGGTTTATCACTCAAAGTGTAGAATGTGTTTAATAATGATAAAGAGTTTAGGACGGGGTGATTTAGTGAAATACAAAAAAAAGTTAAATTTTCATTATCCATAATCAAAATATTATTAAAATTTTATCGAAAAATATAACCGACTTTAAATAAAATGCAATAAAAAGTACAATTATTACGAATAACTCATAAACTACTAATCTGATTTCAACAAAATATAATGGGACCACATCAAAAGCACTAGCTATCATATATATAAAACAAAGAATGATCAAAATCGATTCAGTCGGTAAAAAGTACACAGTAACAAGCATAAATATAATCAAAATGAAGACTTCCTCCTTTTTTAAAGTTAGTTAAATCGTTATACTGACAAGATTATTTGTCAATTTAGTACAATTCCCATAGGAATGTGAATTATGAAAATTGTTCTTGTATAAAGAATTGCTAGCTTGAATGAATGTTTAAAGCCAATATTTAAATTATAATCATTCCTTCTTAAATATTTTTACTTTATGGTATTTTATATATAAATGTTATTTCATCAACTACGAACGCCTGTCGTGGCGCAGAGGCACGTGCGACTGTTGTGGGTTCGATTCCCACTCCAGGGAATGTTAGTATATTCATTTCCTGGGCTTCGTAACAAGGCAAAGCGCGGCGTTGAGTTCCGCCACTCAACACGCAATTCCTCAATTTGGCGGAAAGTGGTGAACGGAATTGTTGTAAGAGAACGGAGTGTCTTAACACTAGGTTTTCAGGTTCCCTCTGCCTACCCTGCTATATGTGGGATACAGCGTGAAATTAAAAAAAAAACATTATTTTAGCTTCACGTTTTATTACTTGCGAGCTAGTTAGAGGGAACGGAACACCCAGTGCCACGGAATCTGCATACTTCTTTCGCCTTGCACACTCTCATCAATATCTTCATACATGCCCTTCTACACTATGTTCATTTCAATTTATTTAGGTACTAATACATTTCAGTATTATGTAAAGAACTTTGCACCTATGCATTGCCCAAACATTTTAAAGTCGGCGAGGTCAATGACCATGCATTTTATTAATATGGAACTTGACTCTTTTTTTATTTTTTTAGCTTCACGGTGTAACCCGCATGCAGCAGGGTAGGCAGAGAGAACGTAGTGTTAAGGCACTCTGTTCTCTTTTAATATCTCCATTCTCTACTTTTCGCCAAATTTAGGCATTGCGTGTTAAATGGCGGAACTCACCGCTGTACTTTGCCTTGTTACTAGGACGAGGAAACGAAAATACCTAATAGTACATGCATATATAGCTTCACGATATATCCCGCATATACCAGGGTAGGCAGAGGGAACCTACTGTTAAGACACTCCGTTCCCCACTTTTCGCCGAATTAAGGCATTGCATGCTGAGTAGCGGAACTCAACGCCGCCCCACGACAGGCCTTTTACCTTTACATTTATATTTTTAATATAACAGTAACCACTAAATATTAAAACAACGTAAACTATTCACTTAGTGGTTATATTCACCAGGAGATCCATAAATTACAACATTATTTAAATTTTCATGATACGTAATTATTTAAAAGGTTATGCTCTTAGGTCCTAAAGGGCAATCGCCTGGAAGTATAAAATATTACAAAGCATATTAATATTTTCATATTGCTTTATGAAATATCTACTTCCTTCTGTTCTTAACTAATGAAGTTATTGTAGCGCAATTTATTTAATAGTTATGGGTTCGAAACCAGCTTAGTTAAATGTTTCTTTTTTTTTTTATTTATTAAGATTATCAACGGTTTTTACATTAATATAAAACTAGTTAAAAATAGCTTACAATCTAATAAAATTAATGTAATACCACTTAAAGGTAACCATCACATGCAAAAACATATTTAAAAGAAAAAAAAAAGAAATATCTGTACAATTGATGTTATAAATTGTAACTAAATAAACCAAAGTAAAAATTATAGTACATTGAAGAGACAAATATTATGAGAATTGAATCAAAAAAGTTAACTCTTTATAATAATGGTAAGCTAGGGACAATTATTATTGATTAATATACCCGTTTACACGTATAATACGTGTTGCGTGTCTGCGTGTTTCCCTTAGCACGTTACGTCTTTTTACAAACATGTATGTCAAACACATGATATTATAGATAGTGTTCGGCGTAGGGAATTGACGACCCCACCGCCCACTGGTATAAACCAGT
>JAKGSA010000944.1:32416-94398 GCA_033558755.1 Philaethria dido | reverse complement strand
GTCCGGAAAAAAAAGTGCCCAACTTACCTTAAAGATAAAGCATTTGGTGCTGCCAAAGTTATCTTCAAAGGCTTCAGCCTCGCTCGTCTAGTTTCTGCTGCTATACTAGGAGGGGTCTGTGTTGCCACATCTCGACCTCTTCTAGTAGAACTCGATCCAGTGCCATTGCCGCAACCATTCATATAACTAAGCTGAGGATGGGAAACGCTCATGCTGATTTTATTACGTTGCGCTCTGAAACAAAAAGATATATATATTTAAAAATTATAATAGTTAAAATTATACTATATATGTTGCACTTATATATAGTTGTAAGTCGATAATATAAAATATAAGGTATGTTCTTATAGTAATTAGACAACAGTCAAATATTAGACAACAGTCAAAACTTCATATCCCACATGAGAGAGTAAAACTTAAATATATTCATTCATATTTCTTTGATCTAGACAGCTTAGAAATCGAATACATATGTTTAAACTCAATGATTGACACTAAGTAGGTTAAAACGGAAGTAAAAGTGCAGGATTTGTATTAAATGAAATTTTTATAACGTTATTTTCATAAAAGAGATATATTTTTGAATAGTTTTGTAACATACTAGATACTTATCATTTATTATTGCCAAATTACATAAAACATTTATAAATTGCAATCTATTTATTATTCTGAAGTATAACAATGTATAACTTTAAATTTTCATCAATCAAAGGTAAATCCTCAATCCGGCAGAAAGTGGGGAACAGAACGGAGTGTCTTAACACTAGGTTCTCAGGTTCCCTCTGCCTACCCTGCTGATATGCGGGATACAGCGTAAGCCTAAAAAAAAAGTTTCATCAAAATTTGTTCAATAGTTCTGCAAGAAAGCGTAACAAGCACCAATCTACCTTCACATACCATCTCACTTTTAACACTTGTGAGATGTACCTACATATATATACTAAACCACTCCAATAATCCTTCAGAAATGATAGATAACAGCAATATTCGTATTACATATTCAAATTTCAAGCATTGACAACTTAAACCTGTTTGAGTATTCACTAAATTGCCGTTAAAATAACACTCAAGTGTAATTCAACATTTAAGAGTCCTTCCAAAGATCAAAGCTCGTTTCAATGAATAAAAAGCACAATAAAAATGATTTTCACAAAGAGATTAAAAATAGCCTTAATTGTATAATTAAAAAAATGTTCCACCAAACGAAAATTTTCGCTAAGAATCAGTTAATTTAAGGAAAAGTCAACCTTAAAATTAAATTTTGCTCAGGACAATGAACACTTTCACAGACTGAGACAGAGGTTGAGCCAAAAATTATGTATTACTTGGTATTTATCTTCAAGTAATAGGCAAATTACACAAAGCTTTATGAATTGCAGGATATATCTTATTTTGATATATAAACTATAATAGTGTAAGGTTTCATCTAAATTCGTACAGTACTTTTTGTGTGAAAGAGTAACAAATATTCATCCATTTGTCCTCACAAACTGTCGCGTTTGTAATATAAGTAAGATTAATTCAAAAATTAGCCAATTAGAATTAGTGGTTAGTACTCTGTTTTAATTTAGAAGTCGTGAATTCAATTCTCATTTGGACATTTACAATATAGATAATTTTCATAAAAGTATTTATACCGACTTGTTAAAACACAGGAGGAGATTAATTTAACTAAATTTATTTACCTACGTTACCACATAACTTTTCACTAGATGAACCATTTTTAAAGATTTTTTTTATATGTACTAGCTGATCCTATTAAAATATACAATCTTTTACTATGTAATTTTTTTTCTAACTGAACTGCATAAAGTCTGTCTATGTAAGTATTTGTCGGCGATATATTGGTGTATTGTTGTACAGGATCCATTTTCACAATTAAAATGCAGGCTTATAGGTCTTAGTTCATTTTCAGGATGGCTAAGTTATTTCATTACTTGATTTTATAATATTTATTACAAATATATTCTTTAATATTCAAAAACAACTTGATGCGTTGAATACAGAAATCGAAGAGTGTCAACTAAATAAATCTTAAAGTTTATATACACAGTAACTTGGTGGGGGTTTCGTGAGAAACTTACAAAATAGACCTTAATGACATTTAAAAGGAATGTGAGCTTAACTTACAAGGGCTGTTTTCAAGTGCTTGAGGAATGTGCGCTTATCGACCAAAAACTTACAAATATAAATATTATTTTAAATAGTAAGTGGAGGCTGTCAACTCTATTTTAACTTATGGGAACACAACTAATGCAATACTCATGTTAATATAAATATTTAGAGAAATATTAAGTGGAGAGCTGTCAGCTCATAAAAATGCAATGCAGACGACAATATAAGTGTTACTCTAAACTGTGAACATTTTAAACATTTTACTAACTTAATCTAAAGGAAATACAAATCTTAAATATAATTAACAATTTTAAAATAATAAAATCATTACATATAGAATTGCGCCCATATATTCATTTTCAAAAAAGATCAATCCGACTATATTTTATGTATGTGTACTACCTCATAACTTCATTATTTGACCTTTTTTTAGGTTAGGTTTTCTTTTTTATTTTATTATTAAAATCTAAATTACAAATTATAATATACATTTATACATTATACGAGTACATTATACATTTATATTTATACTTTATACATTTATTATATGTCAAAATAGTACTGAGTCTACTTAGTTTTGATTACATTACCGTGACTTGTCTAAATATATTAACAACAACATTGATTAATAGTTGTAGTGTAGAATAGAATTAATGATTTTGACCTGATCCTTTCACATACAACATACTAGGCACTTATCAATAAATTATGGCCGAATTCCACAAACACTGTAACTTAAAGCAGTTTCACGATTTATCCCGCATATCAGGGAAGTCAGAGAGAATCTAGTGTCTAAACTCTCCGTGAAATTCTGGACATGGTTCAATGAATAACGGAACTCAATGCCGTGCTTTGTAATTTGAAGCTTATTTTATTCTGATAATCTAAGGTAAGTATAACACTGTAAAGTTTCGTTTAATTCAGTTCAGTAATTTCTCGTGAGAGAGTAATAAATATTCATTCGTTCTCACAAACTTTCTTTCTTTTTTTCTTTTATAACAATAGTACGATAGGACAGTATTAGTTTAAAAATCAGCTTCACGCTTTATCCCGCATAGCATGATAATCAAAATGAACCTAGTGTTAAGACACTTCGTTGTGTTCCGCTCGAACTTGACATATTGCGTGTTCAGTGGCGGAACTCAACGCCGAACTTTGTCTCAGCTGAGCGGAGAAACGAAAATAGTTTAAACATAATCATTACCCGGAGTGGGAATCGAGCCTACAACCAATCGCGTTTACAATTAGATACTGTCCCTCTAAGCCATGGTAGCTTTAGCAATAGTTAAATATATTCCAATTATATTCGTTCTTCTATCTAAATGCTTTTTTACTATATGTTTTCCTGTAAAATATGTAAAAAAAATATGAAAAAATAAGTACACTGTCTTACAAAACTTACGGCGGCATCGTGCTTTTGCATAACAGTAACTTTAAGTGATTTATTTTATTGAACCCCTTGAGCTGAAGGCGAAAAGGTTTCTAGGGTTTTATATATTAGTTACCATGAAATTTCAATATTTTTTTTGATTAATAATTAAGATTTAAAAAAAGAAACAAAATAGACTTTAAACAAAATGGTACAAATATTACGAATAACTCAGTAACTACTCGTCCGATCGTAAATAATACATACTTGTTACATAATACATATCTATATGTGAAGTAAAAGCTTTGTACGAAAATTGTGAGGACGGAGGAGCATGAAACTTGGCACACTTATAGTTTCTATGGCAAAGGAGTGTAGAATGATAATATATTTTTTTAAATAATGCATAACAATTACACTCTACCATGGTTTGACATGGATGCTTATGTAAAATGACATATATGTTACTAGGCAACGCGTTGTTAACGCGTCAACGGGGACACTAGGTTGTTATAAATAGGGAATGTCTATATGTCGACGTCTTACCGTGAAGTAGATGTAACCCGCCATGTCAGTTGTCTGGACACGTTAGTTCCAGGTGAGAGGTCAGGAGAGCTCCTAGCGCCAAGTCGCCTCACACATTGCAAAGGACCGTTATCGTAGCCACCGCATTGCCTGAGAAAATAAACAGATTAATATAGTCACTTGTTACTTAGTTTATAGATTAGATTAGACCGACTTCAAGAAAAGAAGGATGTACTCAGTTTGAATGTTTTTTTTGTGTTACTGTTTACTAGCTGAAACAGTTTTGATGATTTTTTTTATATGATAGATAGTGCTTCTGATGTGGTCCTGTTTAAATACAGTTAAGATAATAATTGTACTTTTTGTGCATTTTATTTGAAATTTCTGACTAAAACATTACAGCCACAGTAGTGTTATAGTAACATTACAGGCCATCGTAGAGCAGCAGTACGACAGTTTGTTACTGTAAATGCAACTCATTTTAGGTTCGATGCCAATTCAATGGAGTGGTTATAATTAAATTAATTTTATTTTCCCGCTCTGGCAAAACAAAGTGAAGCGTTGACTTCCACCACTCAACAGGGAGAACGGAATGTCCTGTAACCAGGTTCTCTCTTCCTACTCTGTCATACAGAATAAAGGTAAAGCTAAATAACACACATAATAATAAAGAACATAAAACCCGACTGAACCAATTCTTCAAATTTAGGAAGCAAATACAAATAAAGTAATATTTTGTGTAGCGCGTTCTGTAGTACTTTGTAGCTTTTCCCATTCTATTTTCATTTCTATCATCAGTATATAGTATATGATTTAAGTTAGACTAAATAATAAACTTTTATCGCAAGTCACGAGATAAGGGTTCGAGTCAGTGACTGGTGTTTTGCTTAAAGTACCTTTTCGAAGGGCACTACCTTTAACAATGCTAGCTTAGAATACTCAACGTGAAGTATGAAAAAAGATGATATTTTATGAAAAACGCTTTCAGATGGAACCGGACTTCATGTTCACTATATCGCATTGTAAGAAAATTAAAGGCCTATCGTGGCACAGAGGCCCAACCGTGTGACTGTGGGTTCGATTCCCTACACCAGTAAATGATAGTATAAAATAATATTTAGTATTTTCATTTCCTCGGCAACAAGGCAAAGCGTAGCGATAAGTTCCGCCACTCAGCACGCAATGCCTCAATTCGGCGGAAAGTAGGGAACGGAGTATCTTAACACGTTGGTTCTCAGGTTCCCTATGTCTACTTTGCTATATGCGGGATACTTGTTAATTGTAGGCTATATATACAGCGCAATGGTACAGCGTCGGACTGTAACCGCGACTCCACGCTTTGTGTTATTGGAGCGTGAAAATTATTATAGTTTTTTTTATCACTTCCCCGAGAGGGAATGGAATTCGTGATGGACATTAGTAGGTTTTAGACTTCAAATACGGTATTTCACATAATAAATTTATCGTTTTAGTTATATATATATATATATATATATATATATATATATATATATATATACAGCACTCCCTTGTTCCTTGTTTACATAATATACATGCTAGATGGTCTTTTTTTTTTCATGTATGCCATTTTTTTATATTTTTTTATATTTCTTTTAATAAAAAGCATCCTATGTTCTTTATGATGCCTCTAAGAATAATTCATAATAATTTTTCGGTCAAATAGTGGTCGGCGTGAAAGCGTTACAAGCAAACTTACATCACATATATATATACTAAATTTATTACTTTGGTTATGACTTAAACATACATCCTTACTACTATTATAAATGCGAAAGTAACTCTGTCTGTCTGTCTGTTACGCTTTCACGCCTAAACCACTGAACCGATTTTGATGAGATTCGGTATGAAGATAGATCTGAACTTGGGAAAGGACATAGGATACTTTTTATCGCAAAAAAATGGTAAAAGGGATTGAAATAGGGGATGAAAGTTTGTATGGAAGATCCTTATTGTTAAACATAAAATCATGTAAGATTGTTCAACAGTGTACAACTTTCACTCCTAAACCACTTAACCAATTTTGACAAATAATCTAGACCTTGGGAAAGACTATCGGCAACTGCTTATCATGTCGCGCGTTATAACCTAACTCCACGCGGGCGAAGCCGCGGGCGGAAAGCTAGTGAAAAATAAAATTGAAAATATGCCGAGAATATGAGGCAGTACATTAAACACTGAAAATTCCGTAACAATAGATCTTTTTCGCTGAGCCATCAAATATAAATTAAAAGTTCATGACAAGCGAAACATTATACGAGTATCATGTTACTTAATACTAAATTGATTTTTTATAGTACTCGGTTCTTATGTATGTAAATAATTTACAATATATTAAGGCCCGAGAGAATAAATGTTACAGGCAATAGTAGTCGGTTCGATTTCTATTGGAATATTTAAGATTTTACTCGTTACAAAATAAAAACCTAAATAAATAAAAAAATGCAAAGCGCGGCGTTGAGTTCCGCCATTCAGCACGCAATGCCTCAATTCGGCGGAAAGTGGAGAACGGAGTGTCTGAACACTAGGTTCTCCAGTTCCTTCTGCCTACTCTGCTATATGACGGATACAGCGTGAAGTTAAACAAAAAAAACTCGATTTCAAATGTACTAAAAATTATTACGAATAACTCAAAAACTACTACATTAGACCTTAACTAAATTAGTCATCATAAAAAGAAGCATCATCAAAATCGGTTCACCTGTAGAAAGTTATACGGTAACACATAAAAAAACAGCCGAATTGATAGCTTTTGTAAGTCGGTTAAAAATATAGAAATTAAATCGGCATATCCCTAAATCGAAGATACATAAAGATAAATAAATGTATAAGGCAAACTTGGTACTTGCAATCGAATGACTATGTATTTTTTCATTTCCGGGCAAGATTTATTTCCTTAATCTCCCTAACAACATAACTTAATGTAACGTAAAATGAATTTTATTTTTTTAGCTTCACGCTGTATCCCGCACATAGCAGGATAGGCAGAGAGAACCCGAGATGTAGTGTTAAGACACTTTGTTCTCTTAAAATTACCGTTTCCCACTTTCCGCCGAATTGAGGCATTGCGTGCTGACTGACGGATCTCAACACCGACCTTTGCTTAGTTACCAAAGAAGAAGATACTAAATATTAATTATTACAAGTTGACAATGCCTGTCGTGGCGCAGAGGCATAAGCGTGTGACTGTGACAGGTTGTGGGTTCGTTTCCCATTCCAGGAAATGGAATTTTTCATTTCCTGGGTTTGGTAACAAGGCAAAGCGCGGCGTAGAGTTCCGCCGCTCAGCACGCAATGCCTCAATTCGGCGGAAAGTGGGGAACGGAGTGTCTTACACTGGGTTCCCTCTGCCTACCCTGCTATATGCGGGATACAGCGTGCAGCTATGTATGTATATATGTACAAGTTGTTATTATTTTTATTCGCTGGGGTGGGAATTGAACCATAACCTGTAGCGTTTATAGTCGCACGCTTGTACCTCCGCGCTACGACAGGCCTCCTCTCTTTTAGTTTCTTTTTTAGCTTCACGCTGTATCCCGCACATAGCAGTTTAGGCATAGGGAACCTGAGAATCTAGTGTTAAGACATTCCGTTCTATTTTAACATTTCCCTTCCTCACTTACCGCTGTATATATAATATAGAATAATTCGGGATTTATGTCTGACTCGTTTTTATAATTTAATTATATTTGTATGTATTTATATGTATCAATTTATCAATTTTTTTTATATATGTGTGTGTGTGTCTGTGTATGTATGTATGTGTATGTATGTATGTGTATGTATTATATATATGATATGTTATTTATTTAGGTTATATTTATATTATATTATATATATATATATATATATATATGAAAAAGTTTGGTTGGTAGAGAATGATAATTAGCGTTAAGTCCGCCTTTTGTACATTTCTATTTTAATTGTGTGCAATAAAGAATTTATAAATAAATAAATATATATATATAAAATAGAATTATTATTTTTTAAGATTATATACTCATTCAACACGCAATGCCTCAATTTGGCGGAAAGTGGGGAACGAAATTGTTGAAAGAGAATAGAGTGTCTTAACACTAGGTTCTCTGGTACCCTCTGCCTACCCTGCTATATGCGGGAGTTAAAAAAAAAGAATATATGAAATTCAATAGAATATTTAATACAATTATTTAATTATTTTATAAGTAACTTAAATATTAATATAAATATGAATACGCTAAACTCGATTTTCTAAAAGTACTTAACCGTACAAGAACTTTTGTATAGTCATTAGCTTACTTTGTTTCAACCACATGTATGTGTAAAGTTTTCTTTTGTTTACAATATGGGAATATTTCAACAAAGCATTGCTGTTTCCTTTCTCTTAGTATCTCATATAATATGTAAAAAAAAAAAAAAAGATTTTTACTAAACTGTAAACATACTTCAAATAAAACGCACTAAAATGTATAATTATTACGAATAACTCAAAAACTGCTATTCGAATATTAATTAACTTAAATCAAAATCATTAGCTATCATATATTTAAAAAAAATATCAAAATTGGTTCATCCAACAAAAAGTCATATGATAACACATAAAAAAATCTACGGTTTGCACCCCGGGAGTGCCGGCAGAAGTAAAAACTTGAATATTAACGTTGTACATTTGTAATATATCAGAATAGTTTAAGAATCATTTTGCACGAACTGCTTTAATTATCAATATAAATATTTCGTTATCGTACACAAACACGAAAATTTTGACAATTTCGTCTTAGGAATTTCCGGACAGTCACATATCCTGACGCGAGTATAACATTTTTACCTATCACAAAAAGTGCACAACGCCACTAAAGAAGTTTTTACTTAAAAAAATACGGTTCAATTGATAACGACTGCGGCGTTTAGTTCCGCCACTTAGCACGCAATGCGTCAACTCAGCGGAAAGTGGAGAACGGAGTGTCTTAACACTAGATTCTCAGGTTTATTCTGCCTACCCCGACTACATATAGATGCGGGATACAGTGTGAAGCTAAAAAAAATAATTGATAACCTTTTCCTTTTTTTAAGTCGGTTAAAGAGCGTGAATGAAACGTAAAGAGATACAAATAGTGGTCAATAAGTCATTTTTATGAAACTTATACCTGACATAATCAAATATAAACTTCTACATAAAGTACCACATATCCGAAGTTATAATGTATAGAGATACAATAATTCTAACTAACACTGCACATCTGAAACTAAGTTTGGCTGTTTATCCGTTTGTTTGTTACAGAAACTTATAAACTGCAGATCAATAGATATTTGGCAAGTTGTTACATTTATTTTCTCTATGGCTCTCGTAGCGCAGTGTGACAGTGTTAGACAGTAAACGAAAGAATTGTGGGTTCGATTTCCACTCGGAGGAATAATTATATTTAATTTATTTTAATTTTCTCGCTCTGATACGACTAAGCGCCGCGTTAAGTTGCGCCACTCAATACCCAATGTCTTAAACTTAGGCAGAAAGAGAACGGAGTGCCTTAACACTTATATCAGGACATCCCCTTCACTACATTTCACGCTATACCTATATTTCACGGTCTTACCAGACCGGAGATATGAAAATAACTTATATATAATTATGACCCCGGGTGGAAATCGAACCCACAACTAATCAAGCTTAGTCATATACTATCCAACTACGCCACAATGGCTTGAAGCTTAATAAAAGCTTGTAAAAATGCTAACGTATATAAACAAAACGCTTGCGTTACTTGGTAAAAAAAACAACGTACAGAAGAAATTATTGAACATAGAAATCTGAAATTTGGCATATAACTCTAACACTCTTTGTGTAGTGCAAGAAAGCACTATGAGAAGAATTCCGTTTTTTTTAGTAGATCAAAGAAAGTCGAGGGATACAGCTAGTACTACATATCAACAAGAGCAAACTGGCAGTTGATCACCTCTTATAACTTCGATGGTATGGTAACTTCGATGGACTTGGATCACCAAGAGCCAAGTCCATCGAAGTTACAAATATAAATCAAAACGAATGACAGATGAATAGGAAAATGAAGAAAAGACTTGGTCAACTTTTGGAATGAACCCTAATATTACTTGCTTCATAATACGAGTATTTTTCTGTACATTGTAGTTATTAGGAACGAGATCATTATATTATTTATTTGGTTAACAATAACAAGATGGTAAAAATATTTTTTCGTATGGAAAATTGTGAATTTTACGAATAGAATTATAGATTTGTATATTGGTTATGGTTTTCTTTATGGTTTTTTTTTTGTATTTTAACGTATACCTGCCTTACGGTAAGTTTAGGTCACCGCTATTTCTCCAGAAAGGGAAGAATCCGTTCCTTGTAAGGGAAGTATCTTCTATTTTGTTTTTAAAAAGGTATACTAGTACCTAAATACTTTTATTGTTCAGTAACAAAATTCGAAGGTCACTTAAGGTAACCATCATGGCGTAACGGCATAATTGTGAATTCGATTTTGACACGAGAGATTATAATTAAAATATTTTTATTTCAGTTTTCACCCTTGATATTTGACCCTTGAACACGCAGTCTCAAAATTTAAATTGGAGTTATTACTACTGTGTACCCTTTGCCTACTTCATCATATATTAAAACTTCACGCTTATACGGTATAGCACATAGCAGGGTCGACAGAGAGAACCTAGTGACGAGACACTCCATTTTTACCACAAAAAAATCTAGAATTCATTATTGCCATTTAAATTGAATTAGATATTTGTATCACGAAATAATATAAGAAATAAGATAAATTATAAGATTGGAAAAACCAATGTATAGATATTACATAACTAAATAAAGAGAAGCAACGAAGAAAGAGATATGACCAGTAGATCAAATATTTACAATATATGTGTACACAACCTTCGACAATTGGATGGACCACTCCAAATAACCGTCAAACACAATTTTTTAAACAAATATTGTATCTTAGTTACTGTTTCGTTATTTATGTTAACATAGGAGTTAGATGCGATGGGACTGTGTCTGTACGCGCTAGTTAATGTAATTTGATTCCCACCTGGAAATAATAGTAAATATTCAAATTATATTCAATTTTTCGCTGTGGGAAGACAATGCGAGGCGTTAAGCTCCGCTGCTTAACCGAAAATGTCTCAAATTCGGGTAGAAAGTACTAGAGCACTGTAGAGCACTACTTTCTCTCTGCCTACCCTGCTTTGCGGGAAACTGCATATAAGAGACATTTAATATTATTGTAATAAAACTCTATAAGAAAATACCTTTTTAAACTATGTATTATATTTGCCGCCCAATGAAACTTTGCACAGACAGCCGGATTCGATGTCAAGACAATGCTTTCATAGGATGATAATTGTACGGATGACCAGATAATAAGAGAATATAATAAATAACCCGTTTCTCTTAAATTATTTATCCCCAAATACATCCATTAAAAAAAAAACGATGCGTAAAGAACTAAATTCGAAATTCATAAAAACATGCATTTTATGGGTAAAGTTTATACCTTACCGTTTGTAGATTGATTTGATCAATCAATCGAAATTCGTTTAAGAAATCTACTGAATCGATTATTCTAAAATCTAAAATCAATAATTTATCTTAGTTACATCAACTATATTATTACTAATACAATAGAGCCTTCGGAAAACAATCATCATCAAATCTCGTACAAGTTGTGATCGTAAAACCGCAATTTATGTGTCTCTTGGCCAATTTATAGGGCTTTTATGCATATAATTATAGTGGCTTAAGAGTACTATAAATCACATAATAACATATTCATGTATAAATATGTAATAACTGACGTCATAGTGGCGAAATAAGGAAATTTCTGACTTAACTTCTACACCCGGTAGTAGTGGGTTTGATTTTAAATAGAAAAACAAATAGTAAATCTAATATTTTATTATAACTATTTTAAAATTCATCGAATCTTCAATGGAATGAAATGTTTTTTTTAATGGATAACGGTCGGCAAGCGAACAGAACGACCACCTGATGGTAAGTGGTTACCTTCGCCTATGGACATCTATAACACCAGAAATGTTGTAGATGCGTTGCCGACCTAGAGGATACAGATGGAAGGGACGATGTACTAGTCCGCTATCGGAACCACCACATTTTAGGGAAAGGGCGGGTGGCAAAGGGTAAAACCTAGCTTACATGCCATCGAACCGGAAAACTTCATAAGATATTTTAAGGATCGTCTTTGACATGATAGTGGTCGCAAGCCAGACAGAGAACGAACGAAAACGACGAACGGAGGGCAATTGTATTGTAAGCCCGTCCCTTCACAGGGGAAAAATGAAATCACGTGGATTCAATAAAATAGTAATTAAGAAACAAGATACAAGAATCATTTTTAAAAATCCAGAACAAAAAAGGAATGAATGTAATATATCGGTGATTGTGCACAACTCAAAAAAGTGGTTTTATTTTCAGTTTGACAAATTGTTCATCAAGTATGTCGCCTAATATGCAATACTATGGACATTTTAGCCGATAATTGGAGAATGAAGATCTTTCTCATTAAATCAACTTTGATTAATCAGCCTGCTTCGTACACGTTAAGCTCCAGAACTACTGTAAAGATTACAATGTTTTTTTTTTGTTGTATAACTACTAACCCCGTCATAGGATAAGGTATACTTGAGCTGCAAGAAATCAGCTACACTATAACACACTTGGAAATAGCCCCTTAGCAAATGAGTTTTATCGTAATTAGCAATTTTATTGATCTGTAATAGCCGTAAGTCTGGAACATCATATGTTTTAAGAGATTGAATATTCTTTAATTTTGTTTAAGATTTTTTTGAATAAAAAGTTTTCAATAAAACTGTTTAATATCTGCATATAATAAAAGCTCTAAGGAGTCGCTTTACATGGAGAAAGCAGTAAAAGTTTGGACTCAATTTTCAATAGCATTAAGTAATAAATCGAAACGGTAATGCAATGGTTTCGGTCACCGGTTTTTTAAGCTTTACATGTTTTCCATTATGAAAACTAGAATCAAGATACTCTGTTCTGCGCTTTCCGGCAGAAGGAAATGTCTTTACGCAATGGTATATTGGCAGAACTCAACGCCCCACTTTGTCTAACCAGGGGAGGGAAAAAATATATACATAATCACCTCATGTAACCCAAAACTAATCACATTTACAATCGGACACAATCTTAAATGTTTCCGAAAAATATGAAATTTAACTTTATACCATACCAATGGAAGAAAAGTAAAGAATGGAAAAGTTTTTACTACATATTCAATTTTTTATTAAAAGAGGGTTTTAAAAAACTAAATTTAAGTAATGCACTAGCTCTTCATATCTTGATGCATTTCATTGAGTAAATAACCACATCGAGACCATCTATTTAAATCCTATGAATATTCAAATTTATTTCCTACAACTGCCTGGGAGATAAGAGTGGGCATTAAATCAGCTCTTCTTCGTAAAAGTAAATCAAAGTGGCTAATTTGTATTGTAAAAGTACGATTTATGATCAAAATTTAAAGAAATTTATCATAATTTCAATTTCAAATCTGCTTTTGGACATATTAAATATATAAGCGGAAAGACCATCGTGGCGTAGATTACGTCAGATTGTAAACGCTTAGTTGTGGGTTCAATCCCCACTCAGAAAATTACTATAGTTAATTATATTCATTTTATTCTGAAAAATCAAACCGAGGCATTAAGTTTCGCCACTTAACGCATTGTCATTATTCTGTTTTTGGCAGGAATTAGAGAACAGAGTACTATACTATTCTCTCTACCCTTCTATGAGAGAAAAAGAGAGAAAAAGCGTGAAGCTAAAAAAAATAAAATAGGAATACTCAATCTTTCTCTCTTTCTCCAGTACCAAAAAAAATGGAATAAAACATACAATTTACATAACGCTTAAACGAAGGTACTTGGTCATGATATATTCTGGCAAAGGTCCAAACGGCGGCCAAAACTGAATAATTCCCCACATCAATCAGCTAACATTGCCAAAGAAGTTTACTACACACGATAATTTATTTTTCGATTGCCGATAAGAATGATGGCAAGTTCAAGGGCGCGGTACGGTTGTACGTATATTAACATTTTTGCTAAAGGATTTGGATAAACAGATTTATTTATTTGTTACATTTTTCTCATGCTTTCGTGAATCATTGGGAATCTTTTTTACTGTTGTATGTTAACATTGACGAAGTGATTTGTGCGCACATTCGAGAACCACAATTAAAGAACTTTTTATATTGTTTATTGTACTAAAAATATATGAATAAAAAGTGCATACAATTATTTTGCTTACAAAAGTGGACTTATCTCTGAAAAAAATCTCTTCCAGTCCTTTATTGCAAACATAAACTACCCAGTTTTTGACTTCCCACCTACGCAGGATAAAGCGGGAAGCTGCAAAAGAGAGACTATATCCAGACCTAAGCCGAAACATCTCATATTTAAAGAAAATCATCTAGATTAAACAAACCTGCAATAATTAAGTTCACACAGAAATTTCTAGATTAGGAAGAGTATAATAGCATTACTCTTTCTTAATTTTTTTTCAGATTCATATAAGAGAAAGAGTCACAGCCTAGTTTCAGCACATTTCGATAAAAATTCGAAGACATTGCGTGTTTAGTGGGAGAACTACAAGCTTTGTACTATCAAAGCGAGGAAATGAAAATATCTTAAATATAATCATTCCTCCAAGTAGAAATCGAACTTCCAACCAATCACGTTTGCATTCTGACACTGTCCTACTGCACCAGAATGGTCTCTTATTTAATATTTTACCAAATGAAAACTAAAAAAATAGTTTGAATATAAAGAAAACCTGGTCTAAGTTAATGAACTATTCCAATAATGTCAAACTTACATCGCTATTGACTAACAGCTACTAATAATTCCATTTAAAGTTAGGAATTCCAACAGATAAACAAATTTGGTGGATGATGGATCGGTGGCTTTACTTAATCCCATAACCAAGGAGGCTTTATGGAGCCAAAATTCTTATATTACCCGCTATATTGCAATATTGCAAATATTACCCATCGTCATAATCTTTTGAGAAAATGTTTTACATTATAATATAAGACAGAATAGAAAATGCGATAGGTTGTGGGTTCGATTCCCACTCCAGGAAATGTAAAAGTTTAATATTATCATTTCCTGAGTTTGGTAATAAGGCAAAGCGCGGCGTCGAGTTCCGCCATTCGGCAGAAAATGGGAAGTGGAGTATCTAAACACTAGGTTCTCAGATTCCTTCTGTCTACCCTGCTATATGCGGGATACAGCGTGAAGCTAAAAAAAAATAGAAAATCCTTCAATATTTTTATATAATATAATATAATACGTATGTCTTATCATTCGCATGTTTCCTATTTTACAGTTGCTGTTTCCTATTCTGTAACTACCCGACTTCTAATGTAGGGAAGGATATTAATTCGAGTATATTTATTAGTTTTACATGTTACCGCATAACTTTTTACTGGATAATCCAATTTAAATCACTCTTTTTCTATATGATAGCTAGTGCTTCTGAAGTGATCCCATGTACTCGTAAACTCAGTTAAGATCTAATGAGTAGTTTTTGAGTTATTCATAATAACCTGACTTTTATAGACATTTAATTTGAATTCAATTTGTATTTTTGTTGAAATCTTAAATATTTATATTCCTTGTTTTAAAAACAATATTTAATGAAATTCTTAACAAATACGAATACAATACGAATACAATACAAATACAAATATATAAAATATACGAATACAATACGAATATTTTTTTTTTTTGAATACATATCGAACTCATTATCACCTTATACCTAAAAATTAGTAATAGCATCTGTACCATTATCGTGACAAATTTTGATATAGTAAAATTTAATTATCATATTATAAACTTACTTTAAAATATATTTTAAATATAATAAATTGAATGTGAGAGGTTCTCTATTATTTTATATGCGCGTTTCTCCGAAGCTTTTAAGCAAGCTATATGAGCTCTTATCACGAAGTAATGAGCGCTACATAATATGCTCTATGTCGTATATTATTTCACTGTTAATTATTGTCTAAACTGACTGCTAAATATTTTTTGTTATAGTTAGAATTATTATTATTTAAATTTGAACAAAAAACATAATTGACTTCAAATGAAACACACTAAAAAGTAAAATTGTTACGAATAACTCGAAAACTACTTGCCTGATCTTAACTAAATTTAAATGAAACATCTGAAGCACTAGCTGCTATCATATGAAAAAAGAATCATCAAAATTGATTCATCCAGTAAAAAATTCTTCACATAAAAAATACAGTCGAATTAAAGTCTGTTAAAAAGTTTTTGAGTTATTCGTAATAATGTTACTTTTAAAGCGTTTTCTTTGATGTTGATTTTCTTTTTAATTCTTAATTATATAATTTCATTTTATTATTTAATTAAACACGTGCTTAATTGACTAATATCCACTCTTAAAAAATAAACTTTTAAAACTTTGCATAATAACCTGTATGTATGTCTGTCTCATGACATTGTTCTAAAAAGTAGGCTTTAAAAACATTTGTTTTCTAGTAGAGTCACTGAAGTGAGATATGTATTCAGAAATTTACATTTCTAAAGCACCGACCGTTCTAGTATTAGACAATCCTGGCTCGAAAACAAGGCCAAACGTAAACACAACATTCATGCTTAGTTGGAAATTTTTCAAGCTAAGCTAACTCGAAAAACATAGTAATATTTTTTAGGTATATTTTTTTACTATGATAATAATTATTTTGATGGTAACAATAAACATAATAATTAGAATAATAACAAAAAAAAAGAAAACCGACTTTTTCCCTTTTTTTTTTCTTTTTAACTTCGCGCTCTATCCCGCATATAGCAGGGAACCTAGTGTTAAGACACTCCGTTCTCTTACAACAATTCCATTCCCCACTTTCCGCCGAATTGAGGCATTTCATCCTGAGTGGCGGAACTCAACGTCGCGGTTTGCCTTGTTACCAAACCCAGGAAATGAAAATACCAACATTTCCTGGAATGGGAATCGAACCCACAACCTGTCGCGTTTGCAGTCGCACGCTTCTGCCTCTGCGCCATGACAGGCCTTCAAAGAATGTACCAAAAAAATCAAATAGTACCCAAAAAAAATCCAAGTAATGTTATAATTGCGAATATTTGTAAGAATGGATGAATGTTACCTTTTCACAAGAAAAATAGTAAACGAATAACATTTAATAATATATATCAGAATAACATAGGCTACAATTTATAAATATTTATATTTACTTGTTTAACTCTATCACTTATTAACGCCGCCGTAGTGGCGGAACTCAACGCTGCGCTTTGCCTTGTTTCCTGGAGAGGTAATCGAACCCACAAAAACAAAGATGAGAATAATATTTTATTCTCATTATTACGAAAGGGCTGAAAGGACTACTATTACGAGTGACAAATTATGCTCCTTGACTATGGTATATCCTTGACCTATAATCCTAAGTAACAAGAAATATTTATAAAGGAAGTAAATTTAACATAAACATATACATATATTAATTATATACTGGAGTTCCCGTTGATGCGTTAACAACGCGTTGTCTATCAATGTATTGTATATGTCACTTTACATAAACGTGAATGTCAAACCATGGTAATGTGTTTAATATTATTTTATTAATATAATATAATTTAATATACTTTTTATGTATTATTTTAATAAAATATTAGTTCCGTAATTACCTCCTTTCGCGTAATTTACCTAAAAAGGGGTACAAAGTTTTTGCTTCACGTATTAATATATAGATGTTGTAGATATTGTCAAGAAAAACACGGGTATCGCCAAACAGTAAGACAGGATGATAATATAGACACTATCAGGTCGTAGTCACTATCAAAATAATGCCACTATCAGGACGCAGTCACTATCAAAATAGAACCACTATCAGGACTGGACTAGAGTTTAATAGACACTGCTGCTTATAAAGCAAAACAAAATAATTTATTACGTCTGAGCTGAAATAGTCCACAAAGTAATATTTATTTAAAGCTTACTTTATACTTCAGTGTCTCGAGATAAAATTTCTTAATATTCACCATCTATTCGAGTAAAATGAGGTTTATAGTACTCTATTGGCCAAACCTAAGAAATTCATTTTTATTATACACAATAAACAATAACTAGTTGTTTGTTATTTAAATAGTTATTTACATGATTTATTTCTTCAGAGACTTTCTTTCTTTGCAAATAAAATATTTTTTGTATAACCTATAATAAGATAACTTAGTTCTAGACCGACTTTTTAGAGTACTTGCAACGTATTTGAGTCAGATTCAAAAATTATTATGCGAAGAAACTCCTTAGCAATTCATGGATTGGTGCATGTGTCCAATGCGTTGTAGAGAGAGGAGTTTGGAGAGTACCTAGAACTTATGACCCAAGTGTAGGTTTAAGGGGCCCCCTTTAAAATGCGCATTAACGTTCACTCCACTGTAAGCGCTCCGACCTCTACCTAACCAAATTTGAAAAGATCCTACTAATGCCGCCTTCGAATTACGTCAATTATATACGAATTTTCAGTATAGTATATATTTTTTAATATGACTAAACGAGAAATAAAAAAATATATATATAATGAATTTTTCCATCTTAATAATATACATCAGATTTCGCTACGTAAGAAAAATCTATTTCAATGTATTTTTTAAATTGTCATTCCTACTCTAAGATTAAAAAAATATTTAAGAAAAGCAAAAAAAATGGACGTAGCAGTATTTGAACTCCTCTTGGAAGCGATATAATCAATTAAACCATACGCTCTTGTCGCTACGTCGTAGCTACGTCGAAATTCTTATAAGCTATAACAAAGCATATGACAAAAAACTATAAATAGGTATACTTAAAAAAATACTAACTATAATTTTTAAACAAATAAATTTTAAAAGAAAAAGAATATCTATTCAACTTAATGCCTCCACGTAGATATTTAGAGACAACCATTGCTTCTCCAGCGGTGGAACTCAATATCGCATTTATTCTGGTCAGTGGTCAGTCGCCAGAAACGGGTAATATAAGTAACTTTAACTATTCCCCAAATTGGGAATCGAATCCAGAACTATTATACTGATATTCGCTGTGCACCATATACATATATATAAAATACTTACCTCCTCTGAGTCCCTCCAGGCACAGGAGTAGCAGCTAATCTCGCTTGGCGTTTCAATAGCTGCACAGTCAGGGCGAAGGACACTACCATCATGAACATGGGTATATAGAACGCGACTAAGGACCCAAATATCCAGAACAATCTGTTGTTAATCACGCAGAGCTCCGGCGTAGGCATTATGTTTGTCCTGTTGATAAGACCTGTATACAAAAAAAAATAATTAGTATACAAATATGTTTTACCGACTTTAAAAAAAAGGTTATCAAATGGAGTGCATTTTTTATGTGTATCACCGCATAAGTCTTTAAGGGGTGAACTAATTTTGATAACTTTTCATTATGATAGCTAGTTCTTCCTACGGGGCCGTATTTAAGTTTAGTTATGATCTGACGCTTGGTTTTCCTTTTTTGTTATAATTTAATATTTCAGTAATCGTTATGTAAGAATAGGGTGTTTTTGAATTTCGTAAAAGTTGTTAACTTTAAATGAAAATATTTTAATTTGATTAATTTGGAAGATATGAGATAATAAAGAATATTACAAACATATATGAAACGCGCGCAAAACATAACCCTTCTCTGACAGTCGGGTAAGAATACAAATGAATTGAGAACTTCTTCCGTTTTTGAAGTCTGTTAATAATAAAAAAGATGCGTGAAAAACAAAAAACACGCTATACTACACACTGTAATCTTTAAATGAAAACATAAGCAATTAAAAGTTATAAATATTCATAAGATCTACCCACTGCATTTTCTTTCACCCGTAAAAACGTGTCAGAAAATAAACATAATGCTACTATGAATATTCCTACAAGTCGCTAGTCTATTTTTACTTGGACATGGAGTAAAAAATATGGAGGAGTAAAATAAAAAAAAATATTTTATTGAAATAAATATAATCAATTCTTATTTAGTATATTATAATAGGAACCTTTACAATTTATAGGTTAAGTCAAATCAGTGACAAATTTAAAAGTGATTGAATTTATCTTTTTTTAAATGATAGGCTTAGGTTTGACCACATCAAGCCTGATGTTAAACGTTGATGCAGTCGGACACACGCTTGCCTAGAAGATAACCATTAACTCGTGTTTCGAAGATCCTCAAATTACAATTTTAGTCAGTCGAACACGACTCTGGAAATACAGACGCGGGTAATGAGTTCCATTCTTTCGTTTTTCGAATAAAAAACGTAGACTCATAGCGTTTTGTTCGTACATTAGGAAAAACATAAATGCCTGTACATTAGGACAAATATAAACATTTCTTTTAGCTTCACGGTATCCGCATATAGCAAGGTAGGTAGAGGGAATCCGAGACCCTAGTGCTTGACACTAGGGTCTCGGATTCCCTCTACGCTGTAACCCGCATAAAGCAGGGCAGGCAGAGGGAACCAGACAACCTAGTGTTAAGACACTCCGTTCTCTTTCAAGATTTCTGTTCCCCACTTTTCGCCGAATTGACGCATTGCGTGCTGAATGGCGAAAATCAACGCCGCGCTTTGCCTTATTACCAGACCCAGGAAATGCAAATGTTCATTTCCTGGAGTGGGAATCGAACCCACAATAATAAACATTAATTATACTGAAAAAAGACATTCTTTTATTTTGGGAATTTATATAATATTCTTTATTGCACTTTAAAAAAAAAAAAAACTAGAAACACGTTAATAGTACAGAGTAGATTTATTCCTGGCTTAGAATTGTACCAAACTAAAAAAAGTGAAAAGTTCAAACGCCACAATTGAGTCTTTTTAGTATAATATACATAATCCTTTTTCCCGCATAACAGGGTAGTTAAAGAGAATATAGTGTGAATTCCCCTTCTCCATTTTCGCCTTCTCTCCTTCGCCCGAAATGTAGGCATTGCTTAAGTACCAGAGTAATGTGGAAAAAAAATGAAAATAATTTTAAATACATTTGCACCCCCAAGTGAAATACTAGGATCGAACCCACAACCCTAACGTCTACAGACAGACGTTCTCCCACTGCGTATCGTAATCCCAACGTACATGTAAGAACAAAATAAAATATCTCATATTTAAAATGATTTCATTCCTTTGAAGTATATTTAACTGTACGTGGAAATACCACTGAAGCTTATAATATCATCATACTTCTGCGAAACGAATTTCGCATCTATTTCTATTGTATTAAATATTAGAATCCTTTACATTGATTTTTGAGGTTTTCAGAAAAGATTTTTCATACATTTCAATAGTATAATATTCTTAGCATTTTCGTTGCTCAGTGCATATTTACAACGTATTCCGAAATAAGTAAGTTTTCAAAATCTCACGATCCTTGACCTTTTCATGTTTCTAAAATACTAAAATATGCTTATGTTCAACTTTCTTCTTCTCATGAGACGATTTGGAAGTCCTATCCTGTTTTCCGAAATGTATCCGAAACGCCGAGGCTCGCCAACAGTTGATTCGTCGTTATAATATAAATTTAATGAATGTTGGTATAATTCAGTGCTTACTCTCTGAACCTTACTCTATGGAGGATAAAATGTTGTATAGGTTTAAGAATAAATAATGTGTTTAAATTAAGGAAATTTGTTAATTTTATGTTCTATTTCTTTGTATGCTGTTTAAGTTTTTTCTGGGTACGATGGGGCTGACATTTTTTGTATTAATATTACTTAAACAGCCTCTAAATAAAAATAGATTAAAAAAAGCGGCTAAACTTAATCCCACATAGTAGCAAAATAGACAAAGAGTCAAAACACTCCGTTCTCTTTTTTTTTTAATTTCACGCTGTATTCCACATAAGGCAGGGTAGGCAGAGGGAACCTGAGAAACACTCCGTTCTCTTTCAACAATTCCGTTTCCCACTTTCCGCGAAATTGAGGCATTGTGTGTTGAGTGGCGGATTTCAACGACGCGCTTTGCCCTGTTACCAAACCCAGGAAAATGAAAATACTAACATTTCCTGGAGTGGGAATCGAACCCACAACCTGTCGTGTTTACAGTCGCACGCTTGTGCCTTTGCACCACGACAGGCGTTCTCTAACTTAAGATATAGATAAAAAATGACTTTGTTACATATAAATACATATATTTATTTATATTTATATATTACAAATTTCACTTAAATATATTCGAAACAAGGAAACCAAATATATCATATTAAAAATATCCTTTTAGTGTAGTAACCAGTTTAAGTATGAAAAATAAAGCTGAGACATTTCTTTCATTTTAAAAATATTCTTAAAATGTAGCCTCAATTTTTTATCTGTCTGACGAAATAATGAAACTCTCCAAGATTAATGTCTGCGAGAAGTGTTATTTTTAAAATTTTATTACTATATAGTACTTATATAGGTATATTTTATAAAATGTCACCCTTTAGTAAAGTAAAAATGTGATATTTTTATGATGAGAGTTCAACAAGAAAAAAGACTTTTGTGTGTTAAAGGTTATTACCTAATTAGTTATTTTATAAGTGATAGCACACCTTGGGAATGAAATGCTTGCTCCAGTCTATTTCAAAGGTATCATTGCCACTAATAAATAATTGTAAGGAATTGACGAATAAAAAAAAGTCTAAAGTTTCTTGCGCCGATTCTTCTCAGGTCTGAGGAATTAAATTTAGTGAACCGGTGGTAAGTTATTTGACGTTCAAAAAATTCTTATTTTGAATAAAATTATTTGACTTTGACTTTGACTTTGATGAGAATTTTTTCGTTAATATATTAAAGGTGTGGAATATACGATGAAGAAACATAAATAGTAAGCTTATCTGTAAGAAATTAGAAAATGCTGTATTTCAGCAAAAATTGTATACCGTGATGGACATTTTCCATTAACATATAAATATTAATAATTTCATGAAAAACCATTAAAATTCAGTTAAACTAAAAATTACTCTATAGTTAAAGTTAAAGTTGTTAAATAAAAATCATTGAAAATTAAGATAATCGGTGCACAATGGGAGAATTTCTGTAAGCGCGATTGTAGTGGATTCGATTCCTATTCGGGAAGAAGCATTATAATTAAATTATTTTTATTTCTCCGCTCAAAGAACAGTTTTTAGGTCCACAACTCAATAGATAATGTTTCAGACTCCATTGCAAAATGGAGAACAGAGTTTTTTCATGTCTTTTTTTAATAGCTTTGCTGAAAAAGTGTAAAGTTGACAAAAATATTACTATCTGGAAGTACCTCCACGTGGTTAAGACGTGGTACAAACTTTATAATTTTGGGTCCAAGTTTTCAATATTGAAAAGTGTCCTAAATTCCAATCAAAAACGAGAAACCTAATGCATAATAAATTCCATATATCCCTCAAGATGTCATAAATCCTCAAAGATTTCAAATTAAATCGCAAAACATCGTAGAAAACAATAAATTAGTATTCACCTATCCATTTTAAATTAATAGATTTTCACAACCTCAACCCTTTCACGCTTAACCGCAAGAGTGATGAAACGGAAGGTGATACTATAGAAACCTTTTAAGCGAACGTTTTGCATTGTGATTTATGATTTCAGTGACCTAACTATAGGAGCACAGTGTCCTTTGATATATGGGCATCTTATATTTGGGTACAGCCTTTTGTGTGTCTGTACAGTGCTTATGTTGGATCTTCTTGTCTCTCCCATTATCAGTGGCAAGTACGGTATGGGATAAATCTTACTCCGGTATATATTTAAGCTAGCTTTTGTTTCAGTTATAAATAATGGTATTTTTAAAGAGGAAATTTGTTTCGACTACTTGTGTATTGATTGCCCCTTCGAAGTATTTTAAATTAGCTAACTCGGCGAAGTTTTTACCGTCATATATTTTTGCAGTCAGTTCTAAAGTTCTTAAATTTTTGCTATTATTTTTTTAATAATTTTTTACTTCATACAAACTTTCACCTGACAGTATCGAATATATAAATGAAAGATTTATCTAATTTGATGCAGTCGTTTGGAAGTTATGCTCGAACAAATATTTCGGTGATTAATTTTTATTTATATAGATTTGCGTCAAATTATATTAGAAAGAATTTAAAAGATTACAACGTTTTTCTTTGCATTAACTGTATTATACATTAATAATACATGCATATATTAATAGTAAATTAACGGTACAATAGTACATGAGCCCAAGGTCACGTCAGGCTAATAAGACACGAAGACCTTGGGTTCATATCATATTCATATTTTTTTAAAAAAGTGCGACTAAACTTCGTAAACACGACAGGTTGTGGGTTCGAATCCCACTCCAGGAAGTGTAAAGTTAAGTATTTTCATTTCTTGGCTTTGGTAACAAGGCAAAGTGCGGCGTTGAGTTCCGCCATTCAACACGCAATGCCTCAATTCATTCATTTAAGAGAATGGAGTGTCTTAACACTAGGTTCTCTGGTTTCCTCTGCCTACCCCGCTAACAGCGTGAAGTTAAAAAAAAAGAGAACATTAACTAATGAGATCTTTGATTTTCTAAAATTTTACACATATGAAATGAAACTACATATTTTATCCAAATTAATCGTTTATATTATTAGGCTACTGTCAAATGTTTCCAAAAATATATTTCCGAAAAATAAAATATACACGATTAATCCGGTTAAAATAGATTTACTAGGCAAGGAGGTAAGGAGGAATGTTTCCTCCTTACCTCCTTGCCTAGTATATAAAACTAACTTATAATATTTAAACTTTAATAAAGCACTAAACTTAGCCTAGACTCTATTACCTTCTATATTGCACTATATGAAAATCAGAGTGAGAATCTATAAATCATTTTTCGAGATCTATCGTGGCACAGACGCGCAAGCATGCGACTGTAAACGCGACAAGTTGTGGGTTCGATTCTCATTCCAGGAATATTAAGTTTTTTTTTTTTTTCAACTTCACGCTATATCCCGCATGTAGCGGGGTAGACAAAGGGAACCAGAGAACCTAGTGTTAAGAAACAGTGCCACAACACGCAATGCCTCAATTCGGCGGAAAGTGGGGAACGGAATTGTTAAGTATTTATAATAATCAATATTTAGTATTTTTATGTCCTCGCTCTGCTAACAAGGTGAAGCGCGGCGTTGAGTTCTGCCATTTATCACGCAGTGCCACAATTCAGCAGAACGTGGGGAACGGAAATGTTATGAGAACGGAGTGTTTTAACGCTAGGTTCTCAGGTTCCCTTGGCCTAACCTGCTATGTGCGAGACACAGCGTGAAGCTAATATAATGATTTATCTTAAGACATCACAAAAGTAATAAATGACAAAAAAATTCAATATAAACCATATTTTAATTTGCTAAAGTTACTGCATAATTTTTCACATCGCTTAAATTAACATATATATTTTTTTTTTTAACTTCACGCTATAACCCGCATATAGCAGGGTAGGCAGAGGGAACCAGAGAACCTAGTGTTAAGACACTTCATTCTCTTTCAACAATTCCGTTCCCCAATTCTATTTTTTCTTAGTTAAATTAAAATTTAAACAAAGCCGCACGCATATATTAAGATTTGGAAAACGTCTTCAAGGTGAATAAAATATAATAATATATATGTATATTTAAATAAATTTATATAGAAATATTAAATGAAAACGGAGTCTGTATAAGCACTACCTGAATACGTAAGTAATTTAGTCACACGTAGAGACACAAGCGTGCGACTGTTAACACAACAGGTTGTGGGTTCGATTCCCACTCCAGGAAATGTAAATGTTTAGTATTTTCATTTCCTGGGTTTGGTAACAAGGCAAAGAGCGGCGTTGAGTTCCGCCACTCAACACGCAATGCCTCAGTTCAGCGGAAAGTGGGTAACGGAATGTCTAATCACTAGGTTCTCAGGTTCCGTCTGCCTACCCTGCTATATGCGGGATACCACGTGAAGCATAATTATATGAAAGCCGAGTCTGTCTACACACTACCTGCATACATAAGTAATTTAGTACTTCCTAATTACATAGTCTACGTGTACCGTACCAGTATTTTAATACAAGTACAGTACTCGTGGAATAATTGAGAATGATAAATCTTAAATGAAACTATTTTAACCGGATTAATCGCGTATATTTTAGTATGCAGAAATATGTACATTTTTGTAAGCCCGACGTTTTGAGCACTTTGTAATAGTCCGTGGACCGTAGTCCGTGGTCTACCTGTGACCACGGACAATTTCATTTAATATGTGTAAAATCGCGAAAATTAAAGATCTTATTAGGATAAATCTTATGGTGTAGGTTCGATTCTTTTTTTTAATTTTTTTTATTGTAGTGGAAGGTGGCAAACAAGCAGAAGGACTCCCTGATGGTAAGTAGTTACCCTCGCCCATGGACATCCACAACACCAGAGGAGTTGTAAATGCGTTGCCGGCTTTTAGGGTGTAGATGTCTGTACACACGACGCTTGAAAGATAAATTCTTCTTCAAAAGATAGATATATCTATCTTAAATATAATTATCATTCCTCTGAATAAGAAAATATAATTATCATTCCTCTGAATAAGAATTCAGAGGAATGATAATTATTTTTTCGATCGATCGATCGATAGTAAGACGAACGGCGTTGCGTTCCACATCTTTAATACGTAATGTCTTGAATTCAGGTGAATATAAACAACGAAATGTGTTGATACCAGGGTCTTTCTGATTAAGGTCAATTCGGAAAGCAGAGTGGTCATAAAAAAGATCCTACATGTCACATACATACATACCTTCACGCTGTATCCCACATATAGCTGGGTAGGCAGAGGGAACCTAGTGTTCACTCCGTTCCCCACTTTCCGCTGAATTGAGGCATTGCGTGCTGAGTGGCGGAACTCAACGCCACGCTTTGCCTTGTTACCAAAACAGAATCAGTTAGTTGTTACCAAATCAGTTGTTAATACAAAACCCAGGAAATGAAAAATTCCGCTTCCTTGAATGGAAATCGAACCCACAACCTGCGCCACGACAGGCGTACTTAGCAATCCTTTTATATATTAGCAGCTTCACGCTTTATAGCGCTCATAGCAGGGTAATCACAGTGAACCTAGTGTCAAGACACTCCGTTCGCCACTTTCCACCTAAATTAGAGTTAAAACATTGCCAGTTATGCGGCGGAACTCAATGCCGTACTTTCGCCGTTCTTAGTAAGGAGAATGGATTAATATATAAGTACATTGCATGTTAACGCCTGTCGTGGCGCAGAGGCACAAGCGTGCGACTGTAAACGCGACAGGCTGTGGTTTCGATTCCCACTCCAGGAAATGGAATTTTTCATTTTCTTGGGTCTGGTAACAAGGCAAAGCGCGGTTGAGTTCCGCCACTCAGTAAGCAATGCCTCAATTGGGCAGTAAGTGGGGAACGGAGTATCTTAACACTAGATTCCCTCTGCCTACCTTGCTATATGCGGGATATAGCGTGAAGCTATGTACGTATGTATGTTAATACATATCGTAATATAAAATATGTTTGTAAATTATTAAAAGTATGTCATCCTAACATATAAATACACAAAATATTTACCTTACATTATTATAACTACTTAGGTAAGTTGGTTAGGAACAACCTTAATCGTTGTCAAGGTACACCTTGAGATAGTAACGATACAGACGTGATAGAAATACTACTGAAGTCGTTATTGGATTTAGGCTTGTTATACATTAGAAAATAATGTGGAAGTATTTAAAATGGAGCCATCGTGGCGCAGTGGAACAGCATCTAACTTTAAACTTGATTGGTTATGGATTCGATTTCCACTCGGGGAAGGATTACAGTCAGACTCTTCCCATTCAGGAAATGATTATAGTACGTAGTAGTTCGAAATACAACATTTTATAAACTTTTATCGATTCATATTATAAAATTATAATTTTATGTAAAATTATTTTGAAACAAACTCACTTGAGCTCGCGATCTCATAACAAAAGTCCGCTAGAATAAACATGTCTGGATGAAAATTACTATTCTTAAGGGATTATTTTTACGCTACAAGTATTTAGTGGAACTACAACATAAAGCTGTTTCTTTTATAAAAATAATCAGATTCTAAGAAAACAACAAAGTTTTTGCATATTTTCAAGTGGTAAAAATGTTTATCTATATGTATGTACCTAATGAGAAAAAATTCCAGATTCTTAACCGACCTCAAAAAGCAATGGCTCTCCAGTCGACTATTTTTTTGTATGTTACCGAATAACTTTTTACTAAGTAAGCCGATTTTGATGATATTTTTTTTATATGAGTGCTTCTGATGTAGTTTAAATTTAGTTAAGAACAGAGAATGAAAGAATCAGTGTTCACGCTATCAGTCTTTATGTTAAAAATATTGTTTGTCTGTGCTTAAGTAGAAAGTGTCGGAACCTTGAGTGAATATCATAATGTAGAACACATGTGAGCGAGTCATAGATGGGACTGCATCTCATATTTGGTCTACTACCGCCTTACACTCCGACATATACGTTTTTTATCAATTGCACTCTCATATTTTGCTAGCGATCTTTTTTTTAGACCAGACTCTTGTTGAACTTGTTTTTCTTGCACTCTTAAATCACTCTTAAATTTTTGTTATTGTCGTTTACGAAAGGTAAGCCGGTGAGAACAGTGTTATATGGACGTCTCGTCACTGCTAGATACTTTTTTTTTCATCTTCACGCTGTATCCCGCATATAGCACGGTAGGTAGAGGGAACCAGAGAACCTAGTGTTAAGACACTCCATTCTCTTTCAACAACTCCGTTCACCACTTTCCGCCGAAATTAGGCATTGCGTGCTGAGTGGCGGAACTCAGCGCCGCGCTTTTGCCTTGTTACCAAACCCAGGAAATGAAAATACTAACATTTCCTGGAGTGGAAATCGAACCCACAACCTGTCGCGTTTAGAGCCGCATGCTTGTGCCTCTGCGCCACGACAGGCGTTTCAATAAAATCACTCTTAAATTATTTAATTTCGTTATTGTCGTTTACGAAAGGTAAGCCGGTGAGAACAGTGTTATATGGACGCCTCGTCACTGATAGTTACCTAATTTGCTAATCTCAGTGTAACAGACCGCCTTGGTCGATATCTACCTGCTTACATATATAATTGTATATGTATAATAATTATTATGTAATGAAACTAATATGACACAGTCGTGAACAATTAGGTTAATCAAAACGCAAATGAGATTATGATGCGCAGTGGAGCAATCTGCCTTAACACTATGGTTGTGAATTCAATCTCCACTTGGGGAAATATTTATACTTAAATTATTTTCATATAACCAACCCAAAACTCAAGTAAATTTCAAAGTCTAGTAAGACAAAACAAGGTGTTGAATTCCGCCGTTAATCAAGCAATGTCTCGTATTTGAATAGAAACCGTATAACAGAATGTCTAGACACTAAACTCTTTACTGTAAAATAAGGTAAATATACTAGAAGGTGGCTTAAAATGTAGCTCGGTGGAATTTTTATATTGTAGATGTAAACTCTTGTTTTATAAGCGTCTGTCACAATAAGTGACACATGTGTAGAGAAGGAACAAAAATCTTGTCGTCTTGTCGTTTAGTGATTGGGCGACGATTGGAATTTAAAAGAGTAGACAAAGGTTATATGATCTTTATAGTGAAAAAACATATAACCACCAAGAATCTTTTAAAAATTATGTTAGGAATTATTCTAAATTGTTTAAAAAAGTATGTTCCATGGCAAAATCCTTACACATTAAAAACAAAATTAAAAACTCTTTAGATAAAATTAAAATGACATGGAACATAATAAATTGTGAGGCTGGAAGGGCGAAGAATCGCAACTGTGAATTTAAATTAAATATTGATAATAGTTTAACCAGATCCGATCAAGAAGTTGCGTGTGCATTTGAAAAATTCTTCGCTGATATTCCGGTTTCAACAACCAAAACTTTTATATCTTCCACAACCGTCGCTGAATCATTGCTTAAGGAGAGCGTACAGAAATGTGAAGTAGATTTTAAATTTAAATCAGTCAGCTCAAGAGACATTGTAAAGACATTTAATTCCCTAGATATCAAAAAAACATCGGATCTATGGGGTATCTCTGTGAAGCTGATTAGTTATATAATAGACGCTATTGCTCCTTACCTTGCGAATATATACAATAATTGTATAGAGTATGGTGTGTTTCCTGACCTGATGAAATTTAGTAAAGTCATACCGATATTTAAATCGGGTAGCACATCAGACCCCAATAACTTTCGACCAGTATCTGTGCTACCCTCATTCAGTAAAATTTTTGAAAAAATTATTTTAAATCAAATATTAATGCATTTTGATTTACATAATCTTATGCATGAAAAACAGTATGGCTTTACTAAGGGTCGTTCTACTGCTGACGCTGGTATAAATCTCTTAAAAAGTATCTATGAGGCTTGGGAGGAATCGCAGGATGCTCTTGGAATATTCTGTGACCTGTCCAAAGCATTTGACTGCGTTCAGCACTCTACGTTGGTCATGAAGCTACACCACTACGGTATAAGAGGACGTGCACTCAATCTTCTGGCCTCTTATTTAAGTAACAGGATTCAGAGGGTTGATGTAAATGGCAAGAAATCTCCTGGATCACTAATCAATATGGGGGTCCCACAGGGGTCTATTCTTGGTCCTTTCCTCTTTTTAATATACATAAATGATTTACCATATCTTGTCGGAAAGAGCCATGATATAGTATTGTTTGCTGATGATACCTCCTTAATATTTAAAATGAAAAGGTGTCTAAATGTTTATGACGATGTAAACAATGCTCTTACTAAAATAGTACATTGGTTTAGTGCTAATAACTTACTATTGAATAGTAAAAAAACTAAATGCGTCATTTTCAGAACGCCTAATACAAAAATTGTTAAAGCCAATGTACTGTTGAATGGTGAAGCCGTGGATCCTGTTGATTCTACGGTATTTCTCGGTATCACCATAGACTCCAAGTTACAGTGGGGACCTCATATTGACGGATTGGCGAATAGACTTAGCTCAGCAGCTTTCGCGGTTAAAAAAATTAGATTATTGACTGACGTGGAAACGGCACGTCTTGTTTATTTTAGCTACTTTCATAGTATTATGTCCTATGGCATTATACTGTGGGGTAATGCAGCCGCTATTAATTCGATCTTTGTCCTGCAGAAGCGAGCTATTCGTGCAATCTATAACTTAGGCCCTAAAGATTCCTTAAGACAAAAATTTAAGGAAATTAATATTATAACAGTTGCCTCTCAGTACATCTTTGAAAATGTACTGTATGTTAAGAAAAATATTAATAATTTTAACAAAGTTGGCGATGCACATAATATAAATACAAGAAATAGGCTTAAACTTGCAGCGCCTGTAACTCGATTGCATCGAGTCCGCAATTCTTTTATGGGACAATGTGTATACTTTTACAATAGGATCCCAGAAAACGTCCGAGAACTTTCCATTTTACAATTTAAAAAAATTGTAAAAAGACGTTTGTGTGTTAAAGGTTATTACCTAATTAGTGATTTTATAAATGATAACACACCTTGGGAATGAAATGCTCGCTCCAGTCTGTTTCAAAGGTATCATTGCCAATAATAAAGAATTGTAAACCATTGTCGAATATAAAAAAAAAAAAAAAAAAAAAAAAATAAGTCCCGCTGAGTTTCTTGCGCCGGTTCTTCTCAGGTCTGAGGCATTAAATTTAGTGAACCGGTGGTAAATTATTTGACGTTCAAAAAATGAAGCTTGTAACTTCTTATTTTGAATAAAATTATTTGACTTTGACTTTGACTTTGACTCTCTTTATCTACCAGTACATTACGAAAATTTATTTTAACACATTTTGACTAGCTGACATTCCGCCGAATTGAGGCATTGCGTGCTGAATGGCGGAATTCATCGCCATATTTTGCCTTCTTACTATATTTTTATTTCTTGGCAGAATTAGGAATCGAACCCACAACCTGTCGCGTTTATAATCACGTGTTTGTGCCTCTGGGCCACTACAGGTCTCACAAGTGGCGTACGGAAATGTCAAAAGAGAACGAAGTGTTTTAACACCAGTTTCTCTGGTTCCCTCTGCCTGCCCTGCTGTGAGTGGGAAACAACGTGAAGCTTTAAAAATAGAAAAAACTAGCTGACAATTTACTAAAAAAGATGCTATTAAGCAAATTAAATAAATGTTATTAATATCTTCATTTCCCGGATCTGGTAAAGAGTCAAAGCGTTGCGTTGAGTTCCACCACTCAGCAATCCGGCGGAAAGTGAGGAACGGAATTATTGAAAGAGAACGGAGTGTCTTAACACTAGGTTCTCAGGTTCCCTCTGCCTACCCTGTTATATGCTTGATACAACGTAAAGCTAAAAAAAGAAGCTTGAAATAATAATTCTCTGAAGTCAAAATTAAAGTCATTTCGCTACGATGCCTTCAAGTTGATTTTCTTAAAACATTGTTACTACACATCTTCTGCATCATGTGAATTGAATATAGAGAACCTAATGATTCATGACTCCGTATAGATTAAGCTACTTAGAAACATACAATGTTAGATAGGATCAAACGCCGCAAACAAGCGGCAAACAAGCAGTTGTAAGCAACTACTTTCACAATTTAATGAACAAGACAAATCCGTATATAAATACATGAAGCAAAAAATTTGTACCCCTTTTTTCCGAAAATTACGCGGACGGAGGAGCGTGAAATTTGGCATAATTATAGTTTATATAGAGATGGAGTGCAGAATTCTAATATTTTTTAAGTAATGGCATCTTTACACTAGGTTCTCTGAATCCCTCTGCCTACTCTGCTATGTGCGGGATATAGCGTGAAGCTAAAATAAAAATGAAAATTAAAAAAAAAAACTGTAATTTGGCCATAATATAACGATAAGTACCTAGTATTATAATAGATATGAAGTATGTTTGATCAATTGCAAATAAGAGACAGAATATTCACATACATATTTTACGTTATATCGAAAACACAACACCTGCGGCTTCAGTTAGCTTCGTATCTTATTAAGAAAATGGATGAGAAGATCTGCACTTTCGCCAAATAAGATGAGCCTATGTTTATAATCAAAAGGAATTACTTGTAGGATTACGTAGTATATATGGTATCGTATGAATAAGGTGAGATAGAACAAAAAGTTGCGTACTTGAAATAGGATATCGTAGAAGAATATTTATTGGTGATATTTTTTGAATGAAATTTCTTTAGACTCATTGTTATTTGATACTTAATGTAACGTAAATGCGTCACGATGACAATGCAAAAAAAACATAAGTGCGAATACATGAATATTACTTAAGTAAGGGATAGAATGTTATAGAAAATATATTACACTGTGTGTAATTTTTTACATAAAAATATAAAATATTTTTTATGTATGATAATAAATTATAACTTTTATAATTATTCTAACACTCTTATTACTTTATATTCACCTAATTCTCTCGTAGGCTATTTTTCTATAGTTTCATATCTATGGCAGATATGAAACTTTAGAAAAAGTTAGTTAGTTAAGTTAGTTGCATAAATTTAAAGTATATGCATTTAGAAAAATTGTATCCGTTTTTCTAAATGCATATACTTTAAATTTATGTTAGGCAGTGATTAATGATGTACAACTGAAATTTGACATATAGGCAATTAGGTAAATGTAAGAGAGCACCAAGAATAAATTTCTCATGAAAAGACAGGATTTTGTCGAACGAAGTTACTAGCAGTAGCTAGTTATTTATATAAGCCACAGCCTAAAATATTGCAAACATTCAATTTCTAAATATACTCATAACCAAAATCTTCGAGTTATTAGAATAACTGGATAACCAAATTAATCAAACTTTCGAAATCCATTTCAATCAAAAACAAGGAAACGATTTCCTTAACAACCGCTTAATTGGGGTGCTGGGGTTGAAAACATCTTTTAACATAATTTGACCATGATTGATTAACGACTTAATAATCACTTTCATTGCTTTTCCCTCGATTAACTTGATTTCACTTCTATTGATGGAATCTATGAAATGTAACATCTTAGTGGTAAGTGAATATTACTTTATTGGTTACTAATGGGTAATATTACACAAAATCTATATAAATTGTTTTTCTGATATATAAAATATATTAATGTAAAGTTTTATCTATATCTGTTCAGTAGTTTAGGATGGAAAAGTTACAAATATCCTTACATATCTCACATATCTCACAAACTTTCGCATTTATAATAGTAATAATGCCTGTCGTGGCGCAGAGACACAAGCTTGCGACTGTAAACGCAACAGGTTGTGGGTTCGATTCCCACTCTAAGAAATGGAATTTTTAATTTCCTGGGTTTGGTAACAAGGCAAAGCGCGGCGTTGAGTTCCGCCACTCAGAACACAATGCCTCAATTCAATTCAATCTGCGGGATACAGCGTGAAAAATAACTCTTCCAATTAAGTTATATCAGTTGTATTAGACAAAGCCAGTGCTTTGTTCCTCGAACCAGTGTTGGAGTTCACTCAGCAAATAATATCTTTTAAACGGGTGGAAAGTAAACTACTGATTTTTCCTAACGTTTTGTCCACATAAGCCTTTACTAAAAATATATTTTTTTAATAAAATAACGCAGGTATTCTTATAAAAAATAATCTAAAATATGATTATTTTGCTACAAAGCTTTCATCAATGACAAAAATTTCCAAACACGCATTAAAGTGATGTATGGGAGCTGTCATAGAGAACACATGATAAAAGTTTTTTATTATAATGTAATATATTTTTTATACACCATTTAGATGTTACTTTTTATTTTGTATCATTACTAAATCGTGATAGTTACGGGTTTGATTCCCGTTCTGGGAATATATTTATAGTATTAAATTCCGCCTATATATAAATATAATGAGTGAATAGTGTAGAAATCTTCAATAGATATTCTCTGCCTATCCTATGATAAAGAGAAAAGGTGCATGAAAAAAAATATATGTAAGTAAAATTTTACATTTAAAATAGTCTTTTTTTAATATATATCTAGTCTTATATAATATTTCTATGATTTTGTAGAATAAGAAGTCCGGAGTTCAAATCCCTGTTAGAGCCAAGAATTGATGATTGATAAATATAAACGAAAAGTGTAATTATTCATTTACTACCATTAATACATAGCTATTAGTGTATAGAAAAAATAATATCAAAACAAAAAGGATTTTCAGTCATTTCGGTCGTGTATCTCTTAGATATGTCCGACATATTTCTGAATGCAGCCCAAGTAATACGGCGTTGTATCTTGTTGTTTGGTTTTTTTTATTTTACATTTTATTACCATAAATATCGGCTATACAAAATTGTTACGGAACCCTACAATCATAATACACCGTATAGAAGTTAAAGCTAACATTTATATGACAATAAAGATTATAACAGTGCTTTATATACTACAAAAGGTAGAATTGTTTTGTTTATGTTGTTTATATCTAGAAATTTTCGAGGATTAACAATAGAAATGCTATAAATAACATTTGAGAACTTTGAGTGTCAGTTAACAAACATTATTACTTTGAAGAGAGACGGTGAAGTGAAAACAGATGAAAGAGGTATTTCCTGTTCAGCAGTTAAAGGGTCAGAACACCCAACAATTATAAACGGACTAATTTTAGATATTAATAATTATAATATGTATGTAAATTCAATTTTTAAAAAAGTGTGTATATAAAAAATGTCGTCGAAATCAAAATATTTTCCTATTTGCTTATGTTAATCATAAGGTTATAAAATTTAACTCGTTTTTGAAACAACTAAATATGAATATCACCTTAAGATTTACTTACTTACTTAAAGACCTCATATTCATAGTATTTTTTTTTATACGTTAAGATATCACAAAGAAATGAACAACTCGCTATACATGAATATTGATTCATATGAATTTATCAGTCAACACAAATGAATCAGTGAGTGCAGAAACAACGTAAGTCCAGTAATTAAGTAATTTTCAAATGTTGCAGGAGGAAGAAAAACAACACACATCTTGCCTTTAATAGCTAGTTTAAATCGATTACGATGTTTTGCATTTTTTGTGACTTACGTTGTTTCTGTTGTTTCTGCACTCACGAATTCAAATGCTTTTTAGTCATTATTCTCTAACATAATCTATATATTTTATATGACAAATCGAAGCGTCTTGTTCCGCTTTAAAAAACTCCACGGCTCGAATTCGAAGCGGAAAGCAACAAACAAATTGTCTAGGCACTTGGTTTCCTCTGACTACTACACATCTACTACCCTCCTATGCGGGAAAAAGCATGAAGTCGCTTTTTTTATAAATAAATAACATAATTTATTACGTTTATAGCATACAATTCTTCCACTGGTTTTTACATACATACGTAGTTCACTCTGCATGAGGGAACCTAGTGTTAAGACACTCCGTTCCCCACTTTCCGCCGAATTGAGGCATTGCGTACTGAGTGGTGGAACTCAACGCCACGCTTTGCCTTGTTATCAAACCCAGGAAATGAAAAATTCCATTTCCTGGAGTGGGAATCGAATCCACATCCTGTCGTGTTTACAATCGCACGTTTGTGCCTCTGCACCACGACAAGCGTTACGACTGTTTTTACGGCGACTGGTTTTTAGATTGTATCAATCTTTTATAATCCATGTATATAGTTTATTTTGTCATTTCTTTCTCTTGTTATATTTCAGTTTCATTTGAGCAAATAATACCTTGATTTTAAAATTGTAACTTTATTGCAATTAGGACATGTTGGACTGCTCCAAATATTGACGGGGTGAACCAATTTTGATGATTCTTTTTTTATATGATAGCTAGTGTTTATTATGTGGTCTCATTTAAATTTAGTTAAGATCTGACGAGCAGTTTATGAGTTATTCGTAATAATTTTACTTTATAGTGCATTTTATTTGAAGTGTATTTTCATTGTGTTAAAATATTTATTATTATCTGAAATATTTTTAATTTGCGATTCAGGTTATTATAGGAGTAATTACGATAAGTATATTTAAAATTTCAGATTACTCTTCAATATGAAATTTTAAAGCCACTCGTCGTTTGAGTGTGGACGTTAATAGCTGCTATACAGTACATTAAAATATAGTGTATGCTTAGTACGTTCTATATGAATAATCTTATATATATTTCATGAATCCTTATCCACTCAATTCGGCGGAAAGTGAGGAACAGAATTGTTGAAAGAGAATGGAGTGTCTTAACACTATATTCTCAGGTTCCCTCTGCCTACCCCACTATATGCGGGATACAGAGTGAAGTTAAAAAAAAAAAGAATCCTTATCAGGCCTAATATATATAACGCAAAATATATAATCATAGAATACATTTTTTTTAATATAAATTACAATTAATTATATACATTAGGGTCAGTTCTATTCCCATAGGAACTTCGGAAAATCCTCTCTTGATGGTCCTTATGGAACTTAAATGCATTAGTTTTTTTATTTATTCTATGGACTGTACTTTGGAATGTGTATCATATTTTAATTACTTTTATAAAATCGGTACACTTTAATAATAACAAGAATTAATTTTAAAGAAAATGTTGTTTTAATGATATTTGAGTTTACAATAAATATAACAATAAACAACAATAGTTTTATAATACAAAAAAAACTATAAATAAACTAGTTTAAAAAAAATTAAAAAGTAAAATTATTATAATAACTCAAAAACTACTTATCAGATCTTAGCTAAATTTAAATGTGACCACATCAGAAGCTATAGCTATTATATAAAAAAAAATTCATCAAAATTGAATCATCCAGTAAAAAGTTATTCGGCAACACAAAAGTTATTGGCAGAACCTCTTCCAACTTTGAAATTGGTGAAAAAGACCTCCTATTGAGCTAGTTTGAGATAAAAGTAGTAATAATACTGTAGTAGAAACTATAGCAATATTGTAGTAGAAAAGTACATCGCCTCCTAAGTCTTGAAAGTGCACTTCATGAGCATTTAATGAGACGCCCGCGGTGTTATTAAATTTCATAATTATTGAGGGCAAAATTTTAGTGCGCGACCTGCTTGTTCCATTTTGAATTTTGCAACGTTACATTAAAAAACTTTCATAGTAATATTTAATATTGAGAAGATTATTAAAATCCCATGATTTAAAATTAAATGTATCCCGCATATAGCAGGACAGAGGGAACCTGAGAACCTAGTGTTAAAACACTCACTTCCCCACTTTCCGCCGAATTGAATTGAGGCATTGCGTGCTGAATGGCGGTTCTCAGCGCCGCGTCTTGCCTTGTTTCCAAGCCCAGGAAATGAAAAATCCCATTTCCTGGAGCGGGAATCGAACCCACAACCTGTCGCGTTTACAGTCGCACGCTTGTGTCTCTGCGCCACGACAGGCGCACACACACATAACAGGATATATTAAATATAAATATTTTTTTTTATATTATCTGCCGTATGTTGAAAGTGAAATCTACAATTTCTTAAGCCAAGCCTGGGAAGAATCTACGTTATATCAATATAAAAATTCCCATGATTGAACCCGCAACTATTGCATCCACGCTTACGTATCTAAAATCTACTAAATTAAACTCAAGAACTTTGTATTCAAAATAGAAACATAAGAAAATATGTTAATAAATGAAATTAGTAATGTAATTTCAACCATAAAAAATATGTATCTCATAACAATTCTAATAGAAAAGATACTCCTCCGCATTCCGTGTGGATATCGGTCCCTCCGCATTGCAGAGAACCCAAAGCAGCACCTGAGACTGGTAACCAAAGTATAGGAATACCTTAATCCCTTTAAAATGTGCATTAACACTCACCTCCATTGTACCTAATCAAATTTGATAAGATCCTACTAATGCCGCCTTTGAAAACGATAACTGATGATAGTGCTCAATGGGCAGAGATATTTTAGTAGATAGAGAGAGATATTACGGATATTTTTTTCTTAAATACTAAAAAATGTCATAGAATAAAAATTATAAAAAGCCTGTCGTGACTGTAAACGCGACAGGTTGTGGGTTCGATTTCCACTCCAGGAAATGAAATTTTTCATTTCTTGGGTTTGGTAACAAAGTAAAGCGCGGCGTTAAGTTCCGCCGCTCAGCACGCAATGCCTCAATCTGGCGGAAAATGGGGAACGGAGTGTCTTAACACTAGGTTCCCTCTGCCTACTCTGTCATATGCGAGATATAGCGTGAAGGTATGTATGTATGTATAAAAATTATACAAAATAATTCATTTTTTCAAATTTATTTTTTAATTTGAAAAAAAATATTTTTTGGTTTCAAATTAATCTTATAATCTACATAAATTTAAGATGCAATACTCTGAAATCTATGTCCTGAAAACCTGCTCCATTCAAGTTACTATAAAAACTTTCAGCATTCTAGTAGTCTTAAATGTTATAATAAAATAATTTTAAAAAATTATAATAAAATAGTTACTACACGTTCGTAAGACAGGTTTTTTCAATGTGATACATTCTACAAGTTAATTTAGTTGCGCGGGTTCGAGTCCCGCTGCGTTCAAATTTTTATACGTTTTCTAAGTATGTTTTTCGTTTCCTAAGAGTGTGATTAACACTTTAAAACTTCAAAAATGTATAATCTTACAGGAATGAAAGTACATCAAAATCTCACCTCAATCGGAAAATTCGAAGTGGATCAAATATAATTTGCAGCTTGACCCATACTTACATACCCATACTAAAAAAGAAATCAGTTGAGTACTTATATATAAAGTACATACTTATATAGGTATATTTCATGAAATGAGCTCACAAACATTAACGTCGGCACCTCTTAGCACTAAATCAAAAGGAAATGATGAATAGAGATTTACGAGTGAAATCGCTCATTAGACCCGACGAGAGCCTAAATTCGATTCTAGATTATGTCTCCCACTGGTTCTAATATAAAATGTACAGTTGAACGGAATGCCTTTGTCAGATTTTCCAAGACGTTACACAAATTAAGGGTTGGAACATTTAAATTACAATGGCTAGTTAATTTTGATAATGTTAGTGTTAATTTTATTATTTTCCTAAATATTGTTTGCTTGAAATGTACGTTATTTTAGTTGAATGGCCAGTTTGGTTCAGTAATTAGGTGTAAGCTAATGTAAAGAATCCAGATTTTATTCTTCTTACACGAGTACATCAGTGACTTTTTTTGTTGTTAATAGATGTTTTTGTAGGGACGGTTTTACAAATTTCCTATGATTTCTTAGAATATTTATTTAGCAAACGAGAAATACTTATGAAATATTTTTTTATATCGTAAAATTTACGATTACATTTACATTTACAATATACATTTAATGTGTAAAAAACATTCAAAAATGTATTAAATATGCTATTCACATTCATATTAAATTAAAATAACAAAGCTTGACAAAAATACAATAAAGATATATAAAAGTTTAACAATAAACAGAACCGTCATCAAATTAAATGTACTATAAAGTAATAATATTACGAATAACTCAAAAACTACTCGTTCGATCAACTAAATTTAAATGGGACAAAAATAGAAGCTATCTATCAAGCAAAGAATCGTCAAAATTGGTTTACTTAGGAAAAAATTAATACGGTAACATATATAAAACAAAAGGTTGCACTCCAGCAATGCCGGCAGAAGTGAAAACTTTATCATGGTAGAGTGCGTAATGCACAGATGGAAGTTTCAAACGCAATAAAAAATCAAAAGAGATCAACGAATACGAATTTTCGGTCATATCACATGTTTTTTTTTTAACTGCACGCTGTAACCCGCATATAGCAGTGTAGGCAGAGGGAACAAGAGAACCTAGTGTTAAGACACTCCATTCTCCTTTAACAATTCCGTTCCCCACATTCCGCCGAATTGAGGCATTGCGTGTCGAGTGGCGGAACTCAACGCCGCGCTTTGCCTTGTTACCAAACCCAAGAAAATGAAAATATTAAATTTTAAAAGAGTTAGTAGAGTTAGAGTGGGAATCGAACCCACAACCTGTCGCGTTTACAGTCGCACGCTTGTGCCTCTGTGCCACGACAGACGTTACCACATGTCCTGACGCCAATTTAATATTTTTTTACTCATCACAAAAAGTGCACAGCCCCCCTAAAGAAGTTTTTACTACAAAGAATAGTCGATTCGATCGAGCTTCTTCCTTTTTTAAAATCGGTTAAAAAGTATAATATCAATCAAAAAATTAAATACAATCAGTTATAACGAGGATCAAAGCAAAATTGATGATTTTCTCATTTGAAAAGAACTCGAGCGCTTTTGAATAACAATCGAGTTAAAATCTATACGGTTATTTTTAATTTCTTTCATCTCTAAGTGGAAGGTAACTTAGTTAATGGGATAAATGCAAAATGTTCTTGTATATTATTCTTATTTTCATTTCCTGGGTTTGGTAACAAGGCAAGGCGCGGCGTTGAGTTCCGCCACTCAACACGCAATGCCTCAATTTGGCTGATGGTTTACAATTCTTTATAACTGGCAATGATAGCTTTGAAACAGACAGGGGCGAGCATGTCATTCCCAACGTGTGTTATCATTTATAAAATCACTAATTAGGTTAACCTTTAACACACATACGTCTTTTCACAATTTTTTAAAATTGTAAAATGGAAAGTTCTCGGACGTTTTCTGGGATCCTATTCTAAAATTATATACATTCTCTCATAAAATAAATGCAGACTCGATGCAATCGAATTATAGGCGCTGCAAGTTTAAGCCTATTTCTTGTATTTATGGCACGCAATCACATATAATCTATTACAAGCTAAAAAAACGGAGTGACTAGACACTAGCTTGAGTTCTTTCTAACTACCCTCCTATATGGAAAAGAGTAAAGTAATTTAATTAACTTACCCAAAACAGTGATAGAACTCGATACGAACATGCTGAGTAACCACACCAGCGCTATTTTGATTACTACCAGCCGTTTGGTTGAGTGATGCCGGCTTTTAAGTGGATTGCGAATACCCAGGTACCTGTGGAAATTAAATGTTTACATACATCACATATTCAGTAATAAAATTAAATGATTTGAAGATAGATACATATTAAAAAAAAATAATGAAGCCTATTATTAGTGTATTGATACGCAGGGAAAGAGTTTTGGATCTAATATATAAATTATTTGTACTAGAGCTCCCGTTGACGCGTTAACAACGCGTTGTCTGTCAATGTAAATGTTACTTTATATAAACTTGCACGTCAAACCATGGTAGTGTGTGTAACATTTATTTTATTAATTTTATATATTTTTTATGCATTATTTTAAAAAGATCTTAAACTATAAGTGTACCAAGTTTCATTCTCCTCCGTCCACATAATTTTGGTAAAAAGGGATCCAAAGTTTTCTTCACGTATTAATATATAGATTTATATAGATATTAGAGGTCATCGCAGCGCGTTGGAACAGTGATCCACTGTAAACGCGATTGGTTGTGAGTTCGATTCCCACTTAGGAAAATAATTGTATTTATTTTTTTTTATACCCGGCGTTGAGTTTCGCAACTTGATACGCCATATTTAGAATTCGGGTGGAATGCGTAGAACGGAATGTCTTAACGTCCGGAGGAGGTTCTCAATTCAACTGTATTTTTACTAGCTTTTCCGCGTAACTTTTTACTGGGTAAACCAATTACGATGATTCTTTTTTTATATAATAGCTATTACATTTGACGTTGCCTAATTAAAATTAAACCAAGATATGACGAGTAGTTTTTGAGTTATTCGTAATAATTTAACCTTTTAAGGCATTTTATTAGAAGATAAGTTTTTTTTTCTTCTTCTATCTTATAAATACACTGAAACAAACTGTTCCGCATATTAATTAATAAATCAACTTTGTCAGCTTTTAAAAAATTAGATACGGAAGGCAAAAGTTACTTCATTAAGTAGCCTTTATAAAAAGTGAATGAGGAAAGTAACGTCCGGCTTTTGTCTTCCCGGATGTCTTTCTACAGTTTTTTCTAAAGAATATGTATCTTTAAGGTAATTGATATTAAAAAGTTTAAATATCATCAAAATTAATCATGAATTTGTAAAATATTTAATATTAAAAAAGTTATAATTGCTTAAAAGGATTTCGAAGAAAGAAGTGTTCTTGGGGTTTTTTTTTCTTTTTTAGCTTCACGCTGTATCCCGCATATAGCAGGGTAGGCAGAGGGAACCTGAGAACCAACCAAGACACTCCGTTCCTAACTTTCCGCCGAGTTGAGGCATTTCTTGCTGAGTGGTGGAATTCAGCGCCCCGCTTTGCCTAGTTACCAAACCCAGGAAACGAAAATACTAAACTTTTACATTTACTGGACTGGGAATCGAACCCACAACCTGTCGCGTTTACAGTCGCATGGTTGTGCATCTACGCCACGATAGGCATTATTTTTTATTGGATTGTTTAGTTTTTTTTCAACTTCTATCGATAGATTACATCTAAAGTCACTATAAAAATAAAGTAGAGACATTACATACAATTAAAATGTTGCTAACAAACATATGTAGGTACTCACAAGTAGGCCAACATAATGTTATTTCGAAATAACATAATTAACAACATGAGAACACCGATTTCAAAAAAATATAAAGTAAAATAATTACCAATTTTCATTTCTTAGTTTTGGTAACAAGGCAAAGCACGGCGTTGAGTTCCGCCACTCAACACGCAATGCCTCAATTCAGCGGAAAGTGGGGAACGGAATTGTTGAAAGAGAATGGAGTGTCTTAACACTAGGTTCTCTGGTTCCCTCTGCCTACCCTGCTATGTGCGGGATACAGCGTGAAGTTAAAAAAAAAATTACAAATAACTCAAAAACTACTATTCAGATCTTAACAAATTTAAACGGTAATCCCATCTAATCATCAGAAACACCAGCTATCATATAAAACAAAAACATCAAAATTGGTTCTTCCAGTACAAAGTTATCCGGTAGCATAAAGAATATAGTTGAATTGATAACCTCCAATTTTGAAGTTGGTAAAAAAATGCCTTCATTAAATTAAAGTATTATATCGTGACTATAAAACGGTACTTTCTATCAAAATACGTCATATTTTTTATTGCGTTCTATTATGTCCGAGCTTAGAAGAATCTTTAGTGCTCATCATTTTCTTAATAGCTCTAAGCGAATACAACCCATAAGCTTGTAATCGCGCTATAGAATATAAAAAATAAATCAACGTTCATTTCATTATATACTTAATGTACTTGTAAGTTAAGTATTTTTATTTATATTTTTTTATAACTTCACGCTTTTTTCCCACTAAATAGAATAAGTAGAGAGTACTTAGTGTCAAAACACTCCGTTCACCACTCACAGCTCAAATTTGAGACATTGCGTGTTGAGTAGCAGAACTCAATACCGTTTGTATTGAGCGAAAAATTGAAAATATTATCCCCTAAAGTGGGATTCAAACCCACAATCATTCACATTTATTATATAATTAGATGCTGTCTAACTGTGCCACGGTAGCCTCAATTTATACCTACGTACATGAATGAAAAGTTTTACGTTTTTCCGAAAATTATGTGGACAGAGATATATGACTTGCTTAAATTTTATATAGAGAATTGTATAAATCCAATGTTCATTTATTATAATGCATGAGAAATGCCGTCGTTTCAGCCGTGCTACGCCCACTGCTGGACATAGGCCTCCCCCAAGAACTTTCATGACGATCGGTCTCGCGCCTCCCGCATCCAGCGGCTTCCAGCAATCTTGACCAGATCGTCGGTCCACCTAGTAGGGGGCCTGCCCACTGAGCGTCGTCCGGTTCGTGAGAAATGCGCTAAATTAATAATATCAACACTGAGCACATTATGAGGAGTTTCAAATTCACTATTTTGTAAAGCATCAATCACGTTTCTAAGGCAATGCTTATTTTACGTGTCCATGGGCGCCATATCTCTATTTAAGTTCATAGACTTTGCTTTTCTTAATTTCATCATTCTTTTGTATATTACACGGTAAACAAAGAGAACATAGGTTACTTTCTCCATTTCACATCCATTTTTAGATGTGTATTGTGTGTTGAATCGCAGAGAATTTCGCTTTGTATTTCCAGACCGGTGAAATTGAAATAATTTATATATAATCACTCCATCGTGTTCAGTGGACTGTACACAAATGACCTCTGTACTCGTATATGAAAATATGTTTTATCTATATATAAATACGTGAAGCAAAAACTTTGTACCTCTTTATCACAATTACGCGGATGGAGGGAGCATGAACTTGGCACAATTCTATAGTTTATAGGAGATGTGCAGAATACTAATATTTTTTCACATAATGCATAAAAAGTATAATAAACTAATAAAATAAATGCTCGCCATCACTACCATGGTTTGACATTCATGTTTATATAAAGTGACATACCCATTGCTAAAGACAACGGGTTGTTAACGCGTCAACAGGACATTAATTTATATTATTAACCAAATCTCAAAAAATAAGGTTATCAACTGATTTCTTTTGAACTTTGGTGAACTTTAATTTTGATGATTTTTTGCTCTATATGGAAGTTAGTACTTGATGGTCACATTTAAATTTAGTTGATCCGACAAAACAATATTTCAAAATAACCGTACTTTTAGTGTTTTCACATTGAAATCGGTTTTCTTTCCGTTAAAATCTTAACTATAAAAATTATTAAGTCATCTTCTTTTTGTATTTGTATGTGTCACGACGTGCCCGCAATAATATTATTTTTACTTATTATTGAATTGCGTGGCCAATACTTTTATCTAATGTAGTAATAAAAATAAAGTGTTTGTATGTTTCTTTCTAGCTGCAAGCATTTTATATATAGGTCGTCAGGATAGGGCAAAGAAAATTTAGTGTTAAGAGCACTTGCTCCTCTTGTGGAATCGTCATATATAGATGAATCCACAGAGAACAGAAATTCCGTACCAAGTGTGTATAAATTCGATTAGTCGACTTTGCATATATACATTATTTTTAAATATTAATAGCCATTGGGATGGCTTTATTCATAAAGGCAAAACTGGGGCCAAAATTATACAAATCGCTAACCAAGTAAAAATATAATTTTTAAATGCAAAGGCCATCGTAGCGTGTGACAGCTTTGATTGTAAACACGATTGGTTTTGGGTTTGATTTCCTACCAATAGAATGATATGGTCTCATTCTATTGAGTTTTCACCCACTTCATTTCTTCGCTAATGATAAGACAAATCGCGGTGCATTAAATTCCACCACATAACATACAGAATGTCTGCAAAATTCGGAAGGAAAGCAGTAAACGAAGTGTCTTAACACTAAGTCTCTTAACTGGAGTGTCTTTAACTCTCTGTCTTTCCTACTTTACGGGATAAAGCGTGAATCTACTACATAAATATAGCAAATATATATATATATATATATATAGCATATAGAAGGCTTGAGAAAGATATATATATATATATAGTATATATATATATATATATATATATATATATATATATATATATATAAATATATGGAAGATTTTCACTCAAACAACGATTGCTTTGAATTCATACCAAACTACGTCCAAGAGAGGATACCCACAAATTCCAGCCTATAAAAATATCAAGCACTTCAAGAAGGTCTCTGACTACTGAGGAAATAAAGGCACGCAACGCCATATCCTTGGTAAACATTTGTTCCGATAAAAAACGCTAAGTGTATACAGTGTAATCTGATTCGTGACCCGGCACTCTATCATGTCTTAATATACAATGGAGGAACAAAATTGTATGATTTTATTAGCATTAATTATTATATTGTAGGGTAATGGGGCAAAGTTAGTAAGTATGGGTGGTTGTAGGTTCGATTCTCGGGAGCATGATTATAATTAAATTATTTTTCACTGTCATAAAGCCGCGTGGTTCTGATAGAAAAGTGGAGTGTCTGGACAGTAAGTTGTCCCTGACTACCTTTTGGTTACGCATGAAAAAGCGTGCAGCTGATTTTCTGTATATTTACGAGTATATACTACAGGTATTTTAAAATTTGAAACATATAGTTACAATTTCATTTCAAATGGTTAATAATTGATTGAGTATGTGAAAACACAAATACTTTTATACTTGTAGAAAGATGGATGAGAGTCAGAATTTATCAGATACAATCTTATAAACATAATATTTTTATAGATATATACAGTTGACTAGAGCGTAAAGCTTAAATAATTAATTTTTTTTAACAAAAAAGGCAACCGACTTCAAGGAAAATGCATTAAAAAGTATAATTATTACAAATAACTCACAAACTACAGATCTTAACTTAGTTTAAATGGGACATTGGATATATAAGACGTGGGAGATATAAAAAAAGAATCATCGTAATTAGTTCACCTAGTAAAAAGTTATGTGGAAGCAGACAAAAAAAGCAGTCAAGTTGAGAACTTCCTCTTTATTTGCAATTGATTAAAAAAAAAAGTTACAAGTTAAAAGAATAGCTATTTTGAAAATAATTCCTAGACATAATCCAGCCAAAACAAAACACTTAGCCTTACTTCCAACCAACATAGAAATTAATGCTTCATTATATAGCCCCATTCTACACAATATGTTAGTTCTAAAATTTTCAACGTAGTAAGCAAAATCATTTGCATCCAAATAACCACAATATGAGGCAGTTAGTAGTTCCCTTAACATCTTAGGCCTGTTTGAGGCTTTTCGAATTCGCTGATGTCAAGGAAAGTGATTACGAGAAGAGTATTCAAAGTGTCTTTTAAAGCAAACAGTAGATTATTATGGACTTAGTATAAAAAGTTAAGCTTTTATTTACAGAAGGTTAGCTGGTATATATTTATTTTTAGTTTATCTTAACGCCTGTCACAACGCAGAAGTTCCTACCACACATCGTTCCCCACTTTTCGACGAATTGAGGTATTGCTGAGTGGCAGAACTCCACGCCCCGCTCCGCCTTGTTACCAAACCCTGGAAATGGAAAAAAACATTTCCTGGAGCAGGAATCGAACCCACAACCTATCACGTTTACAGTCGCACACTTATGCCTCTGCGCCACGACAGGCGTTAAATCTCCTATATTTTTCTTTATATATTAACAAAAAATCTATGACATGAAAAATGAGTACGTAATAAAAATAAGTACAGTTCAGTTTAGTTCCTTAATTATGGCGCTTAAAAAAATAAAAACCAAATATATTTCTTATTTCTAATGACTTAAGTTTAAAAATACCTTTTAAATTTTTAAGAACTTCAATTTTAAACTTTCCTAAGAGCTCCGAAGTGAAATCCTTTCCGTTGATTAAAGTAATTTGGGACCTAATCTATAATAAAACTTTTACAACTAACATAACGGATGAGCAGAAGAATTATATATACTTTGTTATTGTCTAATATTGCCAACGTTTTATGATTCATGTAGGCGAAATTGTAATTAAATGATTTATTTGAAGTTATCTTCTTTATTAGCACTGTCTAACACATATAATTGACGCCATCATAATACAAAGTATATGAAAAAATTAAATATAGTTATTTTTTTATAGTTAGGTAGAGAGAGGAGCGCGGAAAGTGGATGTGAACGTTAATGCATATTTTAAAGGGGCCCCTTAGACCTACACTTGGGTCGTATATCTCAGGCTCTCTTCAAGCTCCTCTCTCTGCGACGCGATGGGCACGGTAAATACATGGATTGCTAAAGAGTTTCTTCTCATTTTAAGCAAAGAAACATTGTAATAATTAAAATTTTAACAAAAAAAGATAACCGATTTTAAATAAAATGCACAATAAAAAATATATTACGAATACCTCGAAAACTACTAGTCAAATCTTCACGGAGGAAAAAGTTATACGGCAATACATAAAAAATATAGTCGAAATGAGTACCTCCTCCTTTTTTTAAATTGGTTAAAAAAAAGTTCATGTGTGGTATTTTTTTTTCCAGACAGAAAAAGAGAACGTAATATCTAAACTCTATTCAGTCTCTGTCTAATTTGCGCAATGCGGGATATAAGTAAAAATATGATTATTAAAAAATTCTTATATATCCTGGGCTATAAAATTTATAGACCTATCAAAAATATAGGTACGCAACACCAGTTTCGTTCACCTTTTTAGGTAAAATCTTAACATTTTCTATTATCACAGATTAGATTTAGACAAAATCTAAAATAATGGTTATTTATAAATATTCTGTAATACATAAAAAATTATAAAGCTTTTAATAATTACAGTTTTAAGTTAAAGAATATTTCTTTTACTTAACTACATACTTATCATTAATCTACTAAAAGATCTCGGCCTTTCTAGAACTGTCACCAGTTCATTTTTAGCATGTATTTCGAAGATGGCATTAGTAGAACCTTTTAAAATATGGTTAGGTAAAGAGAGGAGTGCGGAAAGTGGAGGTGAACGTTAATGCGTATTTTAAAGGGGCCCTTTATACCTCCACTTGGGTTGTAAGTCCCAGGTACTCTCCAAACTCCTCTCTCTGCAAAGCGATAGGCCCAGTACCCACAAGGTGAATCCATGGATTGCTAAGCAGTTTCTTCTCATAATGACCAAATTACCAAAAATCATAAATTGTAGCCTATATATTATTCTGTTGTATAAGCTATGTTTATCGTAAAGTTTCATCAGTAGTTTTTGCGTGAAAGAGTTACAAACATTCATTCATCCTCTCAAATTCTGGCATTTATAATATTAGTAGGGCTTAAAATAATAATAAGCTTCTCAGACGATTTCGGCAAAATAGGTCAGTCTTGCTAACATTAGACATAAACGAAACACGTTATATGCCCGGCACGAGGGTACAATTTATTAAGCTTTGTGTACACATTATATAAATTATGATGAAGTAACAACTAAAACAGTATAAAATATTTATTTATTTCGTAAATAAGGAGAGGTGTCATGACGCAGTGGTGGACCGTTTGACTATAAGCGTGGTTGTGGGTTCGATCTTCAATCGGAGGATAAAATTTTCCTATTCTGGTAAGAAAAAGCGCGGCGTTGAGTTCTGTCACTCAACGTGCAATGTCACGAATTCAAACAAAAAGTGAAATATACAGTGATTTAACTCTAGGTTATTTTAGCTTACCCTGACGACAATTATTAAGAGGAAATAAGATATTTGTTTGTGCTTGCTGTTTAAGCTTTTTATTAAAGTAGTAGATACGAACTGATATTATAAATTTAGTTTGACATATAAATATTATATTAAAAATATTTAAATTTCTAAGTAGGTATACGGTTAACGTTATAATTTTTAAAATTATTAAATTAACATCTTTCTTATTAAACGATGATTCTTTGTTTTTGAGTAACGAAGCTTTTTAAATATAAAATTTTTATATTAATTTACTCATTTAATTATGTCAAAGAAGAAGTTAAATATTTTGCTCTTAAATTAAAAGAAAATCTGCAGATCGGTCGGTAGAAAATTTTAGGGAATATGTATTTCCATTCACGCCTGTCGTTGCGCAGAGGCGTGCGACTGTAAACGCGACAGGTTGTGGATTCGATTCCCATTCCAGGAAATGGAATTTTTCATTTTCTGGGTTTGGTAACAAGGCAAAGTGCGGCGTTGAGTTCCGCCACTCAGTACGCAATGCCTCAATTCGGCAGAAAGTGGGAAACGGAGTGTCTTAACACTAGGTTCCCTCTGCCTAACCTGCTTTATGCGGAATAGAGCGTGAAGCTATGTATGTATGTGTGTATGTATTTTCATTAAAGTGAAATGTCTAAAATTGAGTAAATATACTGTCATTCAAGCATGGCGTTGAGCCACCTTAACACGCAGTTCTTGGAATTTGGGTGGAAAGCGGTGAACGGAGTGTCTTGTTGAAAGATTCTCAGACTAGGTTCACTGACTACCCTACAATGCAGGATAAAGGATAAAGCGTGAAGTTGTTGTGTTGTCCTTATTTACTAATTTAAACAATATGTACTATTTTATTACTTCCCCGTTAATCGAACCCATAACTAACCTCTTTTATAGTCAGACCAGATATCCTCAGCTGTAGGGTTTAATTCATTAAAAATTTTAACAAATATATGTTTTTTTCAATACAAACCTGCCAATGCTGATAAAGCACATATGCATGATGCTAGCGGAACAAGCGAGGACGTCGCACGTCACATACACGTTGCACCAAACTACGCCCAGCGGCCAGTAACCTGAAATGGGAATTTATTTAGATATGTATGATTTTGAAGATTTTATATTGAAATTATAGTATCGATATTGATGGGGTGTAGTGATATACCAATATCACTTTTTTTAACTTAATACAAAAAACAAAATTTTACAATGTACATCCCATTTACATAGTATACGAGTATTCATAGTATTTTCATAGTTCAAACCATGTCCATGTCATAGCGAGACCATAACGAGAAAATATTTTAAAGCGTGGTTTTTATGAAGCATTTTTCTTATCCAAAATAGGCCTCGTGGTGTATCATAGGGTCTACCAGAGTTACTTAGCTTTTAGCTAAACTTTAAGTTTCATTGTTTTGACAGCCATTACTTTAAATAAACAGTAACAAATAGAATTATGATATTAACAAAAAAAGGAAACTGACTTCAAAGTAAATTTACAAAAAAGTACAATTATTACGAATAAGTCAAACTACTAAAAGCTACTTATCAGATCTTAACTAAATTTAAATGGGAATACATTTGAGGCACTAGCTATCATATAAAAAAGAATCATTAAAATTGGTTCAGCCAATGAAAAAAAAATGTGCGGTAACACACATAAAAAATCCAACCGAATTGACAGTCTTCTCCTTATTAAATTCAGTTAAAAATTTAAGATTTAAATCTTTACATACATATCGCACCTCTAGAATTATAATTACCTATTTAAAACATATCAATTTTTGGAAACGTTAATATAGATTTGTACATTTAAGTTTTTTGAAAATATATATATTTTTAATTATATTTTTATTTATACGAGTGTCCCCGTTGACGCGTTAAAAATTCGTTGACTTTAGCAATGTATATGTCACCTTATATAAACCATAGTAGAGTATGTAGCATTTATTTTATTAATATAATATAGTTTTTATGCATTATACAAAAAAATATTAGTGCTCCTTCCATATATGTTACTCCTTCTATATATAAACTATAAGTGTGCCAAGTTTCATGCTCCTCCATCTGCGTAATTTTCGTAAAAAGGGATCCAAAGTTTTTGCTTCACGTATTTATATATAGATGTTTGTTTTAATCGAAGTAAAGATCGTTGTCTAAAGTCATTTCGTGGAAAAATATCAAAATCATGATTTTTGATCAGGACCCTATAAATCTAAAGGTGCGATATCAATTTCAATAAAAAAAAACAACAGTTTACCAAATTCAACCAATATTTACTCAATATCGGTGTTATTCAAACAATGTTATTGTATTGAAACGCAAATATTCAAATATCTCTATCATATAAAATAGAGTTTTAATTTAATTTATTGCACTATTTCTTCGTTTTCATATTTACTCTCTACTCACTTTATGTCATTTTTCATATTTTAATTTTTTTATATAGATATATATATATATATATATATATAGACAATATCGCACTGCACCATTACGATCATACATACGAGTACATAGCTTCACGCTGAATCCCGCGTATAGCAGGGTAGACACACCTAGTGTTAAGACACTCCGTTCCCCACTTTCCGCCGAATCAAGGCATTGCGTGCTGAGTGTCGGAACTCAACTCACTTTGCCTTGTTACCAAACCCAGGAAAATGAAAAATTTGATTTCCTGGAGTGAGAATGGAACCCACAACCTGTGGCGTTTACAGTCGCACGCTTGTGGCTCTGTGCCACGACAGGCGAAAAAGGAAATAGTAAAATGTTCAAATATTCTAATTTCCTGCACTCTGGCAAGAAGATAAAGTGCAGCGTGTTTCGCCAACCCACAATATCTTAAATTTTGCTTGACACTAGACACTTTCTACCTACTCTGCTATGCGGGAAAAAAACGTGAAGTAGATTTTTTTTAATAGTAGACATGCACAACACCTGCCAAGTTTTTGACCAAATGTTGGCATCAGTATTGCATTTTATGCAAAGATATGATAAGTTATGTGCATTTCGAAAATTACAATTTTACATGCATATCTTTAATGTCTTGTGTTACGTTTGGTCTAGTATGAAATGAAAGGAAGAATATCTGTCTGTATTTATGTTTTAATCTCAGGCAGAGTTAACTACATAATATATATTACGTAGGCTGTATATCATTTATTTAGTTTTTCTTATTTTTTATGGAATTTTGTGAAAAGCTAAGACAATTTTGATGAAGCAAGAGAATCTATAATATTAATCCTTTACTTTTCAAAATGAAATTTAAAACAGTCGGGGAAGCTACTAAGTTATATACCATAAAATAATTACCATTTTTACTCAAGCATAATATAGAATTCTTGTCCATAAAATTTTGAAATCATAATATTTTTTTCAAAACGATTTTATTAATTCTATTCTTGGAGTCATAAAGGCATATAAATATTTAATTGGCCGAAACGCCGAAAATGCCGACCATAAGACAAAAATATCCTTAAATTCATAATAATACATATTCATGGTCATATCTCAGCATTACTTAAAATTTTGTACAAACTAAATATTTTATTATTGTTTTTTTTTTACTAGAAACTCGAAAAAATATCAAAAATATCAAAAAATAAGTCATGACTACAAGTATAGAAAATACTATAAAGTATTCAAAACATATTGATTTTTAAAGGAAAAAAAAATAATGAAGTTCTTACCTAAAAATCCTGGTATGGCTCCCATCGGCATTACAAACAAACTGACGAGTAAATCAGCAATCGCCAGTGATAACAGAAAATAATTGGTCACATTCTGCAGCCGTTTATCCAAACACACGGCCAAGCACACTAAAATATTACCCACACCCCCCGCTACTATAAACAATATCACAAATAGGAAACTCCACTCGTAACCGGCACTATCTATCCCGTCGCGAGTGCTGTTCTCGTTCCACGTACATTGAAAATTTTCAACTAAACTATTATTTTCACTGGCATTCAAAGAATCCATGTATAACGTCCGATTTGTGTCACCGTAACAAAATAGCGTATCTGATTTACAAGTACCGATGTTAGGTATCCGTAACCACAAATGCTTTATTACACTTTCAACTAAAACGTTCAGCTTGAGTCTAACGCTACATTCAATGTCGTAGCTCCTAAAGTCCAAGGAATTGTTCGAACATTGGAAACAGCTATAAGTAGTTTCATTGTGAATATCCAAATCTAATTCACAGCTGAAGTCTATAGAATTTCCGTAGGTACTACACTCTAGACCCGACGAAAAGGATTCGTTTACACAGCTCTTGCCAGAAATCAATTGGCATCTGAAGTCTTCGAGCGTTGGTTCCAGATAAGTGAAATTCGTCATAGCCGATAGAATTATTCCATTTGGTCGGTATTAGGTTATCCTTTCTTGGAACATTGTTGGAATTTCACGTCTACTCATTAACTTCTTTCAGCAATCTGTAACAAGAAAAAGAATCGTTTAGGGTCGAACAATGAGCCCGCTTCGAAAGGGGTAATTTTGAAGTCACGGAATCGAGCAATAAAATTGCGGAGATAAACAAAACTCCCTTTCTTTTAATCATTAGCAAGACCTTTCTCTTAAAAAATAAATAAAAAACTTAAGCAAAACAAAGCAACAATGCAAGAATTACGGGGCGTTTTTGCCAGCCATAATTAGTTTTTCTTCTCCCCGTTGCAAAGGTAAATAGCTGAGCTTTTATCAGGTATACAAATCTATCGATATCACGTGTTCATTCTTGTATTTAAAAGATAAAATTTAACTTATTGTACGAAATTTTACGAAAAAATATTTATGTCAATAATATTTTTTTAATCTCATTAATTTATTTAAGTGGGGAACGGAATTATTGTAAGAGAACGGAGTGTCTTAACACTAGGTTCTAAGGTTCCCTCTGCCTACCCTGCTATATGCGGGATACAGCGTGAAGATAAAAATTTATTTAAGCAAAAATGAACATATATTTACAGTAAAAATTGTACATATTTATAATCTAAAAGTACGTTACGTTATAAAAAGAACACCTCATTGAACGACGATGAAATTCACAATCATCTCTCGTATCTTAGGATATGTCCAGAAATAGACGTCATTTTAAAAAAAACTTACAACATATTATAAATATGGGTACGTAAAATTTACATGCCTAATTTATACGTGTATTTTTAATATTTACTAACGAAAATAAATAAAAAAATAAATTTTAAAAGAAAATACAACATTTTAAATTTTGATTGGAGGTATTTGAAAATAAATTAATGAAATATTTTCGTGCCAATTTCTAGAGCTAACAGCACTAATTGGTTTACCGCATCGTCTAAATAAGCGTTTCTTTAATTTATACCTAAACTTTTGTCGCACCGCGTACTTTTGTAACGAAAACAATTTAAATTCATAATTGTTAGTTGCTTTGTAATAAATGTAATTATAGTAAATTGATAATTATTCACGCTTTCACGCTTTTTCCCGCAAATTAGGGTTGTCAAAGAGAACCTAGTGTCAAGATACCCCCTTCTCCAACTTTTGCTATTATTTACTTAAGAAATAAATAATATTCAATTTTGAAATGTCTAAGAAATTCAAGAATATTCTATCATTAAGTTTTCTTAGCAGACCTAATGTAGAATCATCTCATTTTACTTCATTAGACTAGAATGCTAGTCAGGGGACAATTTTGTTTTTCGTTCATCTTCATCATTTTCAGTTTCAGTTCATTTTCAGTTCATCCAACACACAGCAAAATAAACTTTTTTTTAACATTTTATGCTATTAACACATTTAGGATAAGAGATACATATATAATGAGCTCTTTGATTTTCGTGATTATTACACATATTAAATGAAACATATTGAATGACGCCTGTCGTGGCGCAGAGGCACAAGCGTGCGACTGTAAATTCGACAGGTTGTGGGTTCAATCCCCACTCCAGGAAATGTAAAATTTTGTATTTTCATTTCTTGGGATTCCGCCACTCAACACGCAATGCCTCAATTTGGCGGAAAGTGGGGAACGGAATTGTTGAAAGAGAATGGATTGTCTTAGCACTAGGTTCTCTGGTTCTCTCTGCCTACCCTGCTATACGATACAGCGTGAAGTTAAAAAAAAATCTATTTTACAGTAGAGTAGTAGAGTGAGTCTACCTGTGACCACGGACTACTGACTAAAGTGTTCGAAACGTTGGGTTTCCAAAAATGTATTTTCGTATACGCGATTAATCCGGCTAAAATAGTTTCAGTTAAGATGCATACATTTAAAAAAGAATTAAATTCAGAACGATGAGTTGAAAACTGTCCAAAACGTGCAGATTCGAGTCCTGCCACGTTTAATTTGTTACACATGTTTTTTAAAGCAAATCGCGGCGTTGAGTTCCGCCACTCAGTACACAATGCCTCAATTCGGCGGAAAGTGGGGAACGGAGTGTCTTAACACTAGGTACCCTCTGCCTACCCTACTATATGCGGGATACAGCATGAAGCTATGTCTTTTGAATGTTTTTCTTCTACTTAGTATACAAATGTATTAATATTCACTCAGCAAAGGTTTGGTGATCAATGTGATATACATATTTGCATACAGTTACTTATGCAAGATATCTACTGCGGATGTCGTATGAATTGATATGGAAATGACTTGGCCTAGTCGTCTGGTAATAAGGAAACATGTATATAGGTATATACCGTTTACGTACAAAAGAAATACAATGGAACTATTTTTTTAATTTAGTGACGTTTATATTGACGCAATCATTATATATTTATAAGGTTTTATATAAAAAAATATTTCATAGAAATTCTCTTTTGACTCTCTAAAAATTATGAAAGTATAGAATAATACACAAAAAACAAGTTTCTTTAAGTCAATCGCTTATTGGCAAAAGTTAGCAAACAATAAGGTAGCCAGTCCATAGTAGCACTTAGAGGGTAAGGGTGAACTTTGAACTCAACTTTTGATTATTACTATTTAATTCTATAATCCATATCAATATTATGAACGGTAATTTGTGTTCGTATGCTTGCTCTTCTTTCGCGTCACAAAGAAACGATGCTATTTTATGATTTTTTAAGTGGAGATAGACGGCTGGAGAGCTACTTTTTACTGCGATAAATAATTAGCTACTTTTTACTGCGATAAAACATTTTATTCTCATAGGAAGATCTTAATATTGCGTATATTAAGGCAACATTATACTCATGTTTCATGTATATATTTTGTTAATTCCCATTGATGACGCGATCAAAGCCGCGGGAAACAGCTAGAGAAGAAAACATTTAATATTGCGTTGCAAAGAGAGTTTGAAGAGTGCCTGCGGCGTACGACCCAAATATAGATTTAAGGGGGCCCTATAAAATGCGCATTAACGTTCATCTCTACTGTCCGCGCTCCTCTCTTTACCTAACCTAATTTGAAAAGATACTACCTAGTAGTGCCTTCGAAATACGTGCTAAAATGTCCTGATTCTAGACAGGCCGAGATCTTTTAGTAGATTATAGAGAGATTTCCTTATTATACCTCTCTATGCTATGCGTCTACCTTTACCACGCATAAACTAACAATTGATATATACGCAAAAACAACTATTAAAGAATAATAATTTGCCTCCATATTTCAAAAAATAGGGCTGTTATAATGAAACGTGATTAATACAGCTTTTGAAATAAGCTTTGTCGTACAAAGCTCTGTTGAAAAATGTCACTACATTCGTCACGAGCAGATTTGATGAAAGTGTTATGGGTGTTGCAAACATTGTATTGTGCTTTGGTAGCTATGAAAAGTTCTTACTTTCTTGTTTAGTTCTATTTTTTACTATTGCATATTTTCTATTTAAAGCTAATTTTAATTTTTTTATCGACTTCAATAAAAGAAGTCCCCAATACCATTGTATTTGTTTTTATGCGTCACCCCATAACTTTTTACTCAGTTCAGTTCTTTGGTTACGGCGTTATGAGCACAAATGACAAGTTATATGAAAAAAACACGAAAGATAATCGGTATATGAAGAAATAACATACACAAGAGTGGAAAACGAACCCACAACCAATAGCTTTTGCAGTTTGACATTGCCCCACTGCGCCATCATGGCCTCAACTAAAATTATTTTAAAAATAACATTTATATCATTAATGAGCTCTTTGATTTTCGCACACTTTACTGTAGTCCGTAGTCACAGGTAGACTGAGGTGGCGGTGGAGGGTTTCCAAAAATATATTTTCGAATACTAAAATATACGCGATTAAACCGGTTAAAATAAGAATAAGTTTGTTCGACGGGATATTTACCATGTATTGTTTTTATTTTGAGCTCCCGATATTTCGATGCTGTTGCAAGCATCATGATCACGGGTAAACTGGAGATACTGCGAAGCCGACGGTAGTTAAAAAAGTTTCATTTAATATTTATATCATTTTTGACTCCTACTCTTACAACGCCCACAACTTTATGGCAGTGGATTCAAAACCAGCATCCGGTATAATTTGAATTTACTAAGAATAAAAAGTAAATATGCCCACGCTCTAGCAAATATACTATTTTTAAAAGAGCTTCGTTTAAATAGTTAAAATAGCATTGCAATGATCCGGCTTCAAAAAAGAAAGAGGTTATTAATTCGATTGTATTATTTATGTGTGGTTTCGTAAATATTTTTTCACTGGATGAACTAATTTTGATGATTTTTTTTTATATGATAGCTTATACTTCTGATGTGGTCCCATTTAAATTTAGTTAAGATCTGACGAGAAGTTTTTGAGTTATATTATACATATGAATAAAATTGGAGTCTTTTTGTAATATTCAAATAACCGCTTTTTACTAATGTTCCGGCTAATTTCAGAAAGTGCCTGGACCGATTCTTACGGGACTTTTACTGGCGGGTAGTTGATATAATAAAGAGTAACTTAGGCTACTTTATACCCCTACTAATATAAGTGTATTAGTTACGCTTTCACGCCAAAAACTATGTAATTATCATGAAACTTTGTACGCAGATTCTTAGAGATATTAAAACGGACATAAGATACTTTTTATACAAAAAATATTTCGACAGACATGATTGTTTATCAAAAAAAAAATGCTACTTTAACGCCTTCAAATTCACGCATATTCGGACTATACACAATAGTATGTACTACGGACTGACATTGACCACGCGAGTAAAGCCGCGGAAAACAGCTAGTTCGTTTTGTTTAGTGTATTTTCTTTGAAGTCGGTTTTTTTTAATAAATTTTTTATTGATTTTTTATAGTTTAATATAAATTTCTGCCACCATTTCTTCATTCATTGCAAATTTTATTATTAATTGTAAACGCAATAAGCGACAATATGAAACCCTCCAAGGTCAAAATATAATGCGACGACATAACAAAATGTACAGTGTTACTTGTAGCGGAAATATCAAAATATATTTTGATGTAAAATAACTTCACGCTGTATCCTGCACGTAGCAAGGTAGGCAGAGGGAACCAGAGCACCTAGTGTTAAGACACTCCGTTTTCTTTGGGAAACAGAAATGACGAAAGATAAATTTTAATGAAAATTGGCCGTTCAATTTTTGGATACCATATGCCATATTTTTAACCAACTGTAAAAAGGCGAAGGTTTTCAAGTCGGCTGTTTTTTTTATGTCCGTTACCGCATATTCTTTTACAGAGCGAACTAATTTTGATGATTCTTCTTCTTACTGCTTCTGATATGGTCCAATTTGAAGTTTAAAAGACCGATTTTTGAGTTATTCGTAATTGTGTTTCTGCATAGTGTATTTTTTATCATATATTTAGAAATTTTTATTTTATTTTTGTCGTTAAATATATCCTATATACTGGAGTGTACTCGTGGGCTTATTAGGCAAGAAGTATAGAATAGAGGGATTCTTCTATTCCTGCATTTTCTCGTATATTATACTCGATACTTATGGTTATATTATTGCCAAAAAACACAAAATCTTTACAAATTGTTGCCTATGTGTTCTTCTTTTGCGTAACTTAAATTACGTTAAAGAAAAAGTAACAAAAATCCATCCATCCATCCTCACAAACTTTCGCGTTATAATATTATTGCTTACTTTTAAAATAAGCCTTAGTGACAAATGTTATACATTTATATCAACTTTTTTTGTTTTAATTAAACTTTTCTGTAATATTATTATATAAAAACTTTACTCTCGTTATTTTTTACTAAGCTAAAAGAAATGAAACGTTACAAATATCATTCAATTTTTAATCGTGATAGATAAAAAATACGTTTAGTATTTACTTTAAAGCTATTATAACGCAATGGGACAGGGTCTGACAATAAAAGACAGTGACTGTGAGTTCGATGCCCAGTTTGGGGAATAATTATATTTAAATTATCATTTTCCCCCTATAGTAAAACATAGTGCGGCGTTGAGTTCCGCTACTCAACATACAATACCAAAGTAATAGATGCAAATAAATAGTGTGTGAATGAGATGGAATTTATATGTGCGGGTGTGTGCGTTGCTATTAATTGATTTTTTATTGAACTTTTACTGAAATTTATTGTATTTATTGAATTTTTATTGAAGTCAAAATTTTGAATCAGTTTTAAATTTGTTGTAAATTATATTTGGTATGTTTAATGTATTTTTATTATTTCAAGCATGAGTTAAATCGCTTTGGAATTTTAAACTGAGTAATTATTTAAATATTTTTAATTAAATTCTATATTGATATTTATTGCTAAGTTAAAAAAAAATCTCTAGTATAAGTTTTATTTAAAAAATTGAATGATATAAAATGTTAACAAAGTTTCTGATTATGTCAGAGGTCGTCATTATATTAAAAAAAAATACAATACCACGAATTCGAGCGGAAAGAAAAGAACGGAGTGTCTTAACACTAGGTTCTCTCTATCTACCCCACTATGTAGGAGAAGCGAGAAGCGTGAAGCTAAATAATTTTTTTGCCCCAAAATTTATACGCTTTACTTTTCTTAATATATATTTAAGTATTTCCATATGAAAGTGAAATGATAATTCAGAGTATAATCATAGAAATGAACCAAGCCTTTCTCAAGTATGTGACGAAAGCTTTTAGATGGGAACATGAAATATAAATGTAAATTACATAATTTGCTGTACTCTCAAGATGTGAATACAGCCCTCTTAGTACTTCATTCACACATTAATAATAATAGATATAAGACAGAGAAAAAATAATGTTATGTCACTATTCTCTCCATATGAATGTGTGTTACTCACTTTTCGTCGCAACTATTTACTGGGTGAACCAATATCGATTATACTTTTTTTATAAAATAAGTGTCTAGTTATCTATAATCATACAAATACAAAAACAAAGACAAATATTCTTTATTGCACACAAATAAACAAATAACAGAGAAGTATAAATATAGCGTACAATAAGGCGGCTTCGCTTAAAGCGATCTCTTCCAGACAATCTTTGGATATTGGAGTTATATAAAGTAGTGGTAGGCGGTGCACTAACCAGGACATTTTTCAATCATCATCATTATGTGATCACATTTAAATTACGTTAGGATCTGACGATTAGTTTTTAAGTTATTCGTAATAACTGTATTTTGTTCATAACTTCACGCTGTATCTTGCACATAGCAGGATAGGCAGAGAAAACCAGAGAACCTATTGTTAAGACACTCCGTTCTATTTTAGCAATTACGTTCACGACTTTCCGCCGAATTGAGGTATTGCATGATGAGTGGCGGAGCTCAACGCCGCGCTATGCCTTGTTACCAAGTGGGGAACGGAATTGTTGAAAGAGAATGGAGTATCTTAACACTAGGTTCTCAGGTTCCCTCTGCCTACCCTGCTATATGAAGGCTACAGCGTGAAGCAAAAAAAATTAATGTGTGTATGTAATATATATGTGTATATATA
>JAKGSA010000944.1:0-28356 GCA_033558755.1 Philaethria dido | reverse complement strand
ATATATATATATATACCAATTTTCATAATAATCGGTACAGTAGTTTTTGAATTCATCGATGACATTCAGACAAACATTCATTTTTATATACAAAGACACTTTATCCGCATTTTTTTCTTTTGATCACCTTTATATTAATATAAATGGTTACTAAAATATAACCAACCCAGTATTAGAAATTGAACTCGCAATCAATTTATGTTTACAGTCCATCGCTTTCCCACTGTGCTACGATATAGATATTCCATTCAGGGCGAAATTAACAGTTGCGTGTTAAGTAAGGAAACTTAAGGCCGCGTTCGTAATAAGATATCAGAACATTGCTAAGCACGTTGAGTTCCGCCACTCCGTACGCAATGCTTATATTCGGCGTAAAGTGGGTAACGGAAATGCTTAAAGAGAACGGAGTGTCTTAACACCAGGTCCTCTGGTTCCCTCTGCCTACTCTGTTATGTGCAGGATACAGCGTGAAGAAATAATAACATTACCTTGAGTGTCAATTACATACATCTGTTTGGTGGTAGGAGGTTTGTCCTCCGACTGGCTCGCGACCACTATCATGTCAAAGACGAACCGCCAAATATCTTATGATGTGTTCCGGTTCGATGGCATGTAAGCCAGGTTTTCCCCTTTCCCACCCATCCTTTCCCCAAAATGTGGTGGTTCCGAGAGCGGACTACTACATTGTTCTCCCCTTCCATCTGTATCCTCTAGGTTGCCAACGCATCTACAACATCTCTGGTGTTGTAGTTGTTCGTGGGCGAAGGTAACCACTTACCATCAGGTCATCCGTTATCCATAAAAAAAAACAAAAATAATTACATACACACCTAATAGCGATTACAGTCAGTCTGTTCCAATGTACTACGATGGTCTCAATCTTAAACTTTCCTCAGAAAAATGTACAAAACTTTCAAGCGACATCTCTAGAAGTTGACGTTAACAGTGTGCTGTGCAGGCTATTTTCTTTTTATTAACGTAACAAGGTCCACCCAGAGCGACGTTTACGCTGATAAGCGTGGGAATGGTCTAACATTCTACTATAGTTATTTCAAAGCTTAAAGCTCACTACTACAAATAGAGCGGTATTTTCGTTGTGCTTCTATTTTCTTTGCTGTTTTATTAATAATAATATAAATACAAACTTCAAGTATTTTTACTGTACACTTTATTTGTGTTTCATGTTACAAATCATCAAAAATCTTCTCATATGTCTAAATATACGTGAAGCAAAAACTTTGTACCCCTTTTTACGAAACGGACATTTTTACACGGACGGACAAGTATGAAAGCATACCTACAGTTTATAAGTATATGTATAAAAATATATCAAATTATTAAAATAAATGTTACACACACTATTATGGTTTGACATCCATGTTTATATAAAGTGACATATACGTTGCTAGGCAACGCGTTGCTAACGTATATAGTAAGACGCGAAGCAATAACTGTATCATCTTCTAACGAAAATTACGCGGACAGAAGAATGTGAAATTTGGCATAGTTAAAGTTAATATAGAGAAGAAGTGGAGAATGCTAATAATATTTTTGAAGTTTTAAAGTGTTAATCACTTAGGAAACGAAAGACATATTTAGATAACTCTGACCACTAAGGCATGCGTTCTACATCCGGCTACGTTGAAATTCTTATACGTTTGTTAGTTTTTGTGCATCCGAATGTAGAATGCATGGCTTAGTGGTCAGAGCGCTTGGACGGTTTCCAAGAGGCGCAGGTTTGAGTCCCGCTATAATAAACCTAATAAAATACCTATAAAAAGCCTATCGTGGCGCAGAGGCACGAACGTGCGACTGTAAACGCGACAGGGTATGGATTCGAATCCCACTCCAGAAAATGGGAATATTAAATAGCTTTTGAAGTTTTTAAAGTGTTAATCACACATTCGAAACGAAAAACATGTTTATACGTTTTCTAAATATTAAACAATAGTTAGTATTTCATTTCATTTCCCCACTCTGGTAACAAGGCAAAGCGCGGAAACGGAAATATTAGAAAAGAAAGAAATGTCTTAACACTAAATTCTCAGGTTCCCTTTGCCTACTCTGCTATATGCAGGATACAGCGTGAAGCTATAAAATAAAATAAATGTTACACACACTCGTTGTAAAAAAAAAAACATTTTCTTAATGTCCTACTCTCGGACACCGGATGCATCGATGCATCAAACTATAAAAGTTGGTTGCGGTGATAGTAATAGATATAAATGGCGTGGCCCGTCCGTTTTATGTTAGTAAAGTCTACGAAATTACTTTGAAAGTAAATATGTAGTGCTTTTACTAACTATATATTGTTATTTATTATTGTGGGGAATTGAAAGTGGAGAGACAAAATTATTATTATTTTCAGGGATTTAAAATGCCTATTTTAACATGTTTTAATCTGTTAACTAAGCAAAGAAAAGCGCTTAAGCGGTCTAGCCAAATAAACCACACGTTCGTAACGAGTTTCTTATATGCATTTTATAATTTATTTTTGTAGTTAACACTTCTGTAGACAATTTTTTACAAATTTCTTCCACCCTACGATGATCATTACCAGGAGAGAAAGCTATTTATTAAATATTTTAACCATTTTTAAAGTTATTAGCACACTAAGGAATAAATCAATGCTTGTTAGAATTTCGACATCACGCCTCGTGAAATCAGATCTCGAAACACGTATTCTATAAAATACCTCGAATAAATTTCGATTTCGTATCTAAAATTATCATGTGTCCCATATGCAATAACTGTACCAATTTTTTTATAGCTTCACGCTGTATCCCGCACATAGCAGAGTAGGCAGAAGAAACCAAAGAACCTAGTGTTAAGACACTCCGTTCTCTTTTAAAATTTCCGTTCCCTACATATTTGAGATATATATTTTTTATATTTTTTCATATACCTGTCCTTTCACTTGACCTTATCATTCCAGTAGTTCATAATAAAGAAATGTCAACACAATTTGTAGTGGACATTGAAAATGTATTGAATATGGCGAGCATGGTCTTTTATTACGTCCGTAAATCAAAACTAGGAATGCAATTGACAGATTCAATTTTTTATGACATATGTCTGTATTGTTGTTTTTCATATGATTTTTTATTATAATATATAAGAATTTACGTGTATGATTGTCGATTGGACAATATAGCAAAAATATTTTCGTGTTTCTACTTTTTACAAAAAATATAGCAGAAGTCTTAGGCACAAATATATTTTTTTCGTCTTTTTAGTGTGTTCGCCTTTTCCTATATAACAATAGTATGCAGGAAGAACTTAACAAAATACTCCGTTGTTCACTTTCCCTCCGAATTTAAGACATTGAATATTGCGTGGCGAACTCAACATTGCATTTATAGTGTCAGAGCGGAAAAAATAATTTAAATACATAAATTCATACCCCCGAGAGAAATCTAACCCACAATCATTGCGCTTACAGACATACGCAGTCTCACTGCGCGACACTGCGCCACAACGGCCTCAGCTTTTAAATACAACATAAACTAAATTAATAATGTTGAAAGATAACGCAGTGTCTTAACACTAGGTTCTCAGGTTCCTTCTGCCTATCCTGCTATATGCGGGATACAGCGTGAAACTAAATTAATAATATATTAAAAACGAGAGAGAACAGTCAAATCTCTAGATCTCTTGATCGTATTGCTCAGAAGTAGTAGAAAGCTATGTCTCTCATAGTTTGAGATATAGTTTTATACAAATAACATAATTCCACGTTTTGTACATGAAAATACTAAAGGCATACCTAAACATAATTCTGATATATTTTAAGTACAAAAAATCATCAATATTTCAATTGAGATTTGTATCCATAAATACCCCCTTTTTTTAATGTACGCTTTATCCCGCATATAGCATAGCAGAGAGGCAGAGGGAACCAGTAAACCTAGTGTTAAGACACTCCATTCTCTTATGACATTTCCGTTTCCCACTATCCGCCGAAACTGAGGCATTGCGTGCTGAGGGCAGAAGTAAACTGCTATATATATATATATATATATATATATATATATATATATTTAAAATTTTCATTTCCTGATGTGGGAATCGAACCCACAACCTGTCGCATTTACAGTCGCATACTTGTGCCTCTGCACCACGACAGGCCCATCACGATAAGTGTTAAAACACTCAGCAGATTAACTTAATATCATTAAAGGAAATCATTAAATCTTATTTATGTGTGTAATAAGTTACGATCTCGTATATGTCATTCGAAAATGTACGGGTATAGCTATATTGTTAGCGAACAAAGGCCCGACTTTGGTTCTGTAGAGGTTTATTACTTCCTACCTTCCTGTCCGTCGGTCATTATGTACGTGGATACCTGCCTTTGTGAAAGTTCATCATTTGTAGCGTTTGTCTTATACTTTGGTTTTGAGACCGCCTTCTACTGATCAAGTGTCTTTTTTAACAACGGAGAATGAGAATGAGAATATAGTGAAGACACCAGTGGCGAGGGGTAAAAATTTTAGTTAGGCAAGCCGTTAAATTAAGGGAAGCCGATGTATTTAGGGAAAGTGGTATAGGATGTCAAGGTATTTAGTAATTTCACCTTCTTTTATATTATTATTTAGATCTTATCTTTAGATCTAAAAGTTGTCAGAGCTTGTTTTTTTTGCACTTTTAATATTTATAATATTTAACCAATATTTTCCTGGCGACCTTTTTTCTGTTTTTAGCTCTCACACCTTGTTTGACTTTCTTTTTTGGAGCAACACATTTTTCTGGCTAGCCTTTTTTTTACGTCTCATATTTGTACTTTTAAAAGTTAGGCAAGCCGGTGGGAATCGAGTTGTATGGACGCCTCGCCACTGTAAGACACTCCGTTCTTCATATCTTGCCTACTTGCAGGTATTACGTGCTAGGGGTTGAAACTCTTTGGTCCCTTCTGTTTGTTTATACATTTATATCTCAAAATTATTTTTAGTTGCCAATATTGGACTATTTTACGGGTTTTATTCTTTTTTTGTATTAAAGTTTTGGATTTTAAGGGACTGAAAGAAGGTATACCCTTAATGTAAGTTAAAAAATGCGACGTTGATATATACATTTTAAAAATCAAGTTTCAAGTTTTGTAATAAGCGTAGCCAAAATATGTCACTGAGAAAAGTATACTATTTCCTCCAAGATTACAATACAGATATTAATGTGTGGAATTAGTTGCTGTTGATACTTAATCGGGAGGTTCATCATGGTTGGGAATATATTATAAAATAATATTTAAAAGAACAAAAATTGAGTTCTCGCCGGCTCTTCTTAGCAGAACTGCCTTCCGAACCGGTGGTAGCTTCAGGTTGTACTGACAATACTGACATCTTTATAGCAGTTGATGTTTCGAAAGTGCTTGAAATAGCCTATTTGAATAAAAAATATTTTGATTTTGACTTTGACTTTTTTGGTTATTCCATACATTATTATTATCTTGAGATTGTTATGATCTCATTATAATAAACACATTAAAGCTTAAACCATTATAGTCTCTCAGTTTTTAAAATCGTAAATTTCAATCGACAAAAATAGTCTGCAAGTAAAGATAACAGATCATAAAAAGCTATTTTGAAACTCTCACGAGCTGTTTCAGCAAATAACAAAGTATAAAAATATTTCTTCACCTGACATTTTTCTTACTAGAAAGATGCTGTTACCGTAATTCATTCATCATTTATGTTTTTGTGGACGAAATGTATCAAATAAGATGAAATTCATAGTAAAAAATATATTTTAAATTTAAAAGAGCGAATCTAAAAATTTAAAAGATACCTGTCGTAACAGACCTGTCGATGCAAGAGGCACAAGCGTGCGACTGTAAACGCGGCAAGTTTTGGGTTCGATTCAAACTCCAGGAAATGTAAATGTTAAATAATACTTTGTATTTTCATTTCTTTGTTCTGGTAACAAGGCAAAGCGCGGCTTGAAGTTTCGCCACTCAGCACGAACTATCTCAATTTGGCTGAAAGGGAATGGAAATATTGAAAGAAAACGAAGTGTCTTAACACTAGGTTCACTGTTTCCCTCTGCCTACCCTGCTATGTGTCGGATACAGGATGAGGCTAAATAAAAAAAAAGATAAATTTGAAGTTGAAGTTCCAGAAGCTGAATTTAATGCATAAAAAAGTAAAATTTGAATTCAAAACATATATGTATATACGAGATGTAGTTAACATAACTACGAATAAAGTTAGCAATTTAAAATATTCAACAAAGCTTTTGATACCAGTATGTGAGTTAAAAGGAATACCTTATAAAAAGAAGGAAATATAACATATAGTTTTCATTGCAGAGCTGATCGGCTTTGATACGATACAAAGCGACATAACCCAGATTAAACAGTGGCGCTTGAATATTTTTTTTAGTTCAATATTTACATTGCGAGAGTAAAATGTTCACAAGAACAAGTTTGAATAGAATTCATCAGAGACACTGATGGAAGGTCAGATGCTGTTTAATTCAAAATGTCGCCAATCTACGTGAAAATGTTTGTTTTTATTATGTTTCTTTTACTAAGATAAAAAGTACATTGTTTTCTCATATATTCACGTTCAAACAGTTTTTGTAGAAAGTACAAGGTTCTGCGTACTACGTTTTCTGCTTTTCACCTAAAATAAAAATGTTTCATGATAGAAAATATAATCATACAGAAAAAACGCCTATATTGAAATCGTGCCAAAACAAACAAACAAAAACTACTGTAGTAAAATGCCTTAATTTGGCGGAAAGTGGGGAAATAAAATCTTAAGAGAACGGAGTGTCTTAACACTAGGTTCTGAGGTTCCCTCTACCTACCCTTCTACATGGAGGATACAGCGTGAAGCTTAAATAAAATAAATAAATAAATATTCAAAACGTAAATATTTTAACGAACGTCTTCGTATTAAAAAAAAACTGGGACATGATGTAGTCATACATATTTTTTTACTTTACGCTGTATCCCGCACATAGCAGGGTAGGTAGAGGGAACCAGAAAACCTTGTGTTCAAACACTCCATTCCGTTCCCCACTCATCATCATGCCATAGAATATAATAATTAATTTAACTTACGAACAACTTTAAATAATAATTACTTGCTTCAAATAATATAATACGTAACATTACACCGCTGAAACTCAACTCTGCAGTCTTGAGCGACTGTAACTGGATACTAAGGTCAAGTAAATAAGCGTGAAATAGGTCGCTAAGCTTAATAGAAACATGCGAACCGGAAATTAATAATGTTAACTAAAATAGTTATGTTATATATTTAGATGAAGATATTAATTAAGCAAAAATAATTAAATTTCAAAAAAATATCTCATACAAAATGCACTAAAAATTACATTATTACGAATAACTCACAAACTATTTGTCAGATCTTAACTAAATTTAAATAGGGCCACAACAGAAGCACTAACTATCATATAAAAACAGAATCATCAAAATTTATTCACGCCTGTCGTGGTGCAGAGGCACAAGCATGCGACTGTAAGCGCGACAGGTTGTGGGTTCGATTCACACTCCAGGAAATGGAATTGCCTTTTTCAAAGGCAAAGCACGGCGTTGAGTTCCGCCACTCAGCACGCAATACCTCAAGTCGGCGGAAAGTGCGGAAATGTCTTAACACTAGGTACCCTCTGCCTACCCTGCTATATACAGCATGAAGCTATGTATGTTTGTATATAAATTTATTCACCCAGTAAAAAGTTATGCGGTAACACAAAAAAAACGCAGTCGATTTGAGAACTTCCTCCTTTTTTCAAGTCGGTTAGCAATACACGTGTATTAGATAGATAATTAAATTGGTAGGTTACATGAATAAAATTCTGGCTCAACAAGAATATTGAATTAAAAGGTTTTTTTCACGCTCAAAATTAAACGAAAACAAGGTTGCTCACTATACAGTCGAATAATTGTTCCCAACGATCAAAAAAATACCATTTTTAAAATGAAAATGCTTCACTTATTTCTATGAATCTATGTAAGATAATTTTGTCTATTTTCACTTAACATTGACATTACATAAAATGTACTAAACAAGACAAGTTGTTTTTGAGTTATTCGTAATAATGCTACCTACATAATTACAAATTATTCAAAAACAATTTGGCAGTTCTTAACAAAATTTAAAAGGTTTCACGTCAGAAGTACTAGCTATCATATAAAAAAAGAATCACCAAAATTGGTTCACCCAGAAAAAGCTATGCGGTGACATACGAGTACATAACAAATACAGCCGAATCGGGAACCTTTTCAAAATTTCATTTGAAGTCTGCTAAAAAAGCTTCGGAGCTACTTGAGTGTTTCTTTTAGTATTTTTTTAAACTAATTTGTTATTATACGGTATTCTGTATTCACGTATTTATGCTTACAAATTAATCATTTTTTACTATTATTATTATTAAAGGTGGGCGGCAAGAGAGGCAGGGGGAGGAAGGTCACGTAAAAAGCATAAAAACCCCGCGGAGGGCATGTATGAAGAGGTTAATGATTGTGGACGAGGCGAAAGAGGTATGCAGAGACCGTGGCGTTTGGCGCTACTTTCTTTCTGAGTACCCCGCTAGGAACAAAATGTGAAGTAAGTAAGTAAGTTTATTATTATCTAAATTAATATCAAATGATATTGTTAATTACAATACCAAATAGACTTATTAACAATGTAAAAAAATAAGAAAATCGATATAAATAATTCTTAAGAAATATCAAAAAAATTGAAAACTTACGCAACGCAATAATACTGTTAACGACAGACCAGTGTTAGTGACAGGGAAAATGCGATGAACATTTTTCGAAGTAAATGGGTATGACATAAGATTTTTTTTTTAACTTCACGCTGTAACCCGCATATAGCAGGGTAGGCAGAGGGAACCAGAGAACCTACTGTTAAAACACTCCATTCTCTTTCAACAATTCCGTTCCGTTTTTAATATGTATTAATACTGGTAATGCACTTCTGTATTGTTAGCACATTTTTCACAAGTTTTGTAATTGTTATTTATGTTTTTCAGTTAAAATATTGTTTTTTTTAGCTTCACGCTGTATCCCGCATATTACAGGGTAAAGAAAAGGCATCTGGGAAGTGTTAAGACACTCTATGCTATTAAGATTTCCATTCTCCAGTTTCCGCCGAATTAAGACACTGCTTGCTGAGTGATGACACTCAATACCACGTTTTGCTTTGTTACCAAAGCGAAGAAATGAAAAAAACTAAATATTAATTATTATAAATATTTAGTATTTTCATTTCCTGGAACGGGAATCGAACCCATAACCAATGGCGTTTACAGCCAGACGCTGCCCCATTGTGCCAAGATCACCTCTAATAAAAAAATTTGAAGAGTATATTTTATTTTATTTATCTTTTTTCTTTATTTAGATATAACTTTCTACTAGAGATAACTCTCTGCTGCAAAAGATACACACTGGAGTCAAACATCAATGTAAATAGGAACATCAATTGCATGGCTCTGGAGTAGGACTTTGCCTAAAAGCTTGCAGTAACTAAATAAATATTACTAGAACTTCTATTTATGTTTTACACTATTGTTTCTAAATGAGTCTGTTTAAGTCAATATTATAAAAATAGTTATATTATTAGGAAATAAAAGCAGTTTTCGTCACAAGTACATAATTAATGTGTTTTTTGCTGCTTAATGCTTCATTCAATAGCATATGTAGTAGATAGCTTCATTTAATATGGTCAAATGTAAGAGATATCTCTATATTAATACGTGAAGCAAAAACTTTGTCCCTTTTTACATAAATTACGCGGACGGAGGGTCATGAAACTTGGCACACTTATTTAAAATAATGCACAAAAATATTTTAAATTAATAAAATTACTACCATGGTTTGACATCCATGTTTATATAAAGTGACATATACGTTGCTAAACAACGCGTTGTTAACGCGTCAGCGGGGACACTAGTCAACTTAATTATTTTTGTATAATTATTTTATTTTTCCATAGAGTTCTGTGACAATATTTGCAAACGTATCATGCGAGGTCTATTAATCTCACTCGGTATTGTTCTTGGTAAAATATCATCAATCACATGTATGTATACAAAAACAGTATGTATGTAGTTTGATAAATTTAAAATATTACAATGCAAGAAATATATTGAAATAATGAATATTGACAAAATAAGAAAGTAATAACGATTTCCGCGGATAAAATTATTGCGGTCGTATTTCTAGAGTCTCGAGTTTGAAAAGAATTTTTGGTTTACAATGCACATTCATTGTTCGCATGTAAGTTAACATGAATTATAAAATAATATGGCTAGTGAACAATATGAATAAAAATTTAGAACATTAGACCTACATATGTTAATCAGAGCTCCACTTTTCATCCGAATTGAGAAACAGGATTTTGAGCGCCAAAACTCAACACCATGCTATTTCACCAAAACAGAAAACTGAATATAATTAGGAAATACTAAATATAACCGTCATACCCTGTTCCTCTGTCTGTCTCAAATTAAATTCATGTTTTCTTTTTTTTTTAGCTTCACGCTGTGATATTGATCCATTTCATATCTAGATCAGCATATATAGCAGGGTAGGCAGAGGGAATCTGAGAATTTTGTGATAAGACACTCGGTTCTCTTTCAACAAACTTTAAACAGCAAAAATGAAACAGCCACAATAACCAAAATACATGTCAAATTGAAGAGAAGAGAGGAAAGAAGTCGTTAATGAGCGGATCTCACTATCCCATAGTAACATTCAATAAGGTTGTTATGAAAATAGTAAAAATAAATTAGACGGGCAGTAATTATAGGGCGTGCTCGAGCCTTCTAAAGACACAAGCAAATTGAAATCAAAATAAAGGCAAATTGAAATCACCACTTGAAATCGATTGATAAAAGCTATAGAAGCTGACGAATGAACTGAAAAACCAACATTATTGAGGTGTCAAATAACACTTTTATAACTATTCAGCTGGCAATGAGAACGAAAGGTTAATACACTCCTTCCTCTAGTTTTTTTAAATTTTAGAGTCATTGCTTGTTAGATGGCGGAACTCAACGCCACATTTTGTCAAGCTAACTAAGTATACTTGGGAAATCTCACAACCCTGAAATTTTGCTGGCGTTCTTTCTCTCATACCTTTCTTGAGTTTGTTTTTTGCTATTTAACTCCCACACTTTCCTGACGACTTCTTTCTATGTCTTCAAACGCAATTTTACTCCTACATTTTCTTCGACACTGTTTTTTTTCGCTTTTACAGTTTTGGTGAGATTATTTCTTGCAATCTCACTCTCAATTTTTTTTCCGTCTCCTTTTTTTTGATATTCCTTATGTGCTTATTAAATCTGCCAATAATTTATTGTAATTTTATGTAATTTTCATAATTTATATGTATATGTGAATTTAGGCAAGCAATGCGTCATTTGATCGGAAAATGTGGAACGATAATCTTAATAGAACGTAGTGTCTTAACACTAAGTACACTGATTCCCTCTGCCTACGCTATAAGCGGGATACATTGTGACGCTAAACAAATAATAATAGATAAAAATATGTGTATATTCTTTTAATAGGCCTTAAAAATAAATAAATGAAATAAAGTCAACTCGTATATACGTCATATTTGATATGAAACGGACCAATATCACTTTCTCATATCAAGAAGACTTCAAAGGCCTTCTCAACGCCGGTAGGTGAGCGGTGTCTTATTACACCTGTTACCTACATGTGACAGAATAATTTCGACTCTTGATATATTCATGAAGCTTAGTGGTAGCTTATTTGGTATATACGGATATACAGTATTTGCATATATGTCATAGTCTGAACTATAAACTGAATTTAAGGAGAATTATCTTTAGAATTGTCATTTTATGGGAGTTAAGTAATATTATTTAGATGGAACAGTGAATTATAATTTTATGGTAACTAGGAGATTCTAGGCTAAATCATTTTGGGTTAAATATATGACAGACTTCTTGCGTACATCCACACACCACCTTACAAGCTTCCGTCGTTGTAAAAAATGTTAAAAATAAAATATTAGACATCTTTAGAGTCGACTCTCTCTGCATATGATTGCGTGCTGAGTGACAGAACTTACGGCCGAACGAATGTTCTTATTAAAATTATGTTTATCTCCCCATTTCCATAATATAAAGCGTAGCATTAACTTACGCCTCTTAACACACAATTTCACGAATTCGAGTGAAACATGTAAAACAGAGTGCCTTGACACTTGGTGAAAGACAATGCGCGAGATATAACAATATATAATAAAATTATAGATATAATATATAATTTAACGCCTGAATCTAGTCGTTCTAGTCTGAAAATGGTGTTAAATTATCAGAAACTCCTTAGACGAGTTACAAATACCTTAGCGAACATTTGCTCTTTCAAAGACTTAGTAGTCTTAAATATACTCAAAGTTTTGCCATACATTAGCACAATAGTGCACTGCAGAGAAGTCAAGCCTTCATGGTCTATTAAAAGGCTTTAGTGCACTTCACAACGCGTACACTGCCTTAGAATAAATATGAACGGAAATTGTATCAATACTTTCTTATTGTAAAGTCAGTTAGTTTAAGTTATTAATTTTATTAATTAAGATTAAGTTAAGGCAAAGCGCGGCGTTGAGTTCCGCCACTCAGCACGCAATGCCTCAATTCGGCGGAAAGTGGGGAAAGGAATTGTTGAAAGAGAATGGAGTGTCTTAACACTAGGTTCTCTGGTTCCCTCTGCCTACCCTGCTATATTCGGGATACAGCGTGAAGTTAAAATAAAAAAAAAAGATTAAGTTATAATTGATTATAACTCTTAATATGATAGCTAGTGTTTCTCATGTAGGCCCATTATTTCATCAAGACTAGTAGTTTATGAGTTATTCGTAATAATTGTATTGGTAGTTCATTTTATATGAATTCGGTATTCTTTTTGTTCAAATTTTAATTATGGCGTACAGTTAGGATAAGAAGATTGACGTTTTCTTTTCCACGTAGCAGGATAGGCCAAGCAAATCTAGTGTTCAGATACTTTTTACTTAGTTACTTATATTTAAAACCAGTCTAAAATTAGCTAAGTATCAAAATTTATTTTATATTCCAGATATAAATATTATTTCTTGTGTAAAAGAAATATCTATCGAACTGGTCTAGAAAGTTTTGCTATTTTAAAAAGTTAATCACAAACCTAGAATACTAAAAAATATTTTTTTTGTTTTTTTTTAACTTCACGCCGTAACCCGCATATTTGTTAAGATCTGATTAGTAGTTTTTGAGTTATTTGTAATTTTTTTTTTAACTTCACGCTGTATCCCGCATATAGCAGGGTAGGCAGAGGGAACCAGAGAACCTAGTGTTAAGACACTCCATTCTCTTTCAACATTTCCGTTCTCCACTTTCCGCCGAATCACTGTCTGTCTGCCTCTGCGCTACGAGGCACAAGTGTGCGACTGTAAACGCGACAGGTTGTGGGTTCGATTCGCACTCCAAAAAATGTAAAATTTAGTATTTTCATTTCTTGAGTTTGGTAACAAGGCAAAGCGCGGCGTTGAATTCCGCCACTCAACACGCAATGCCTCAATACTAAAAATAAGAGTATATATATTTGTTTATTCAGACAATTTTATCTTTATTTGTACTAATTCTTTCAAGTCATTTCATTATTTAGCAAAAAACAAAAGCGATAGGCAAAATAAACAATATCAAATTACATTTCATTAAAAAGTTTAATTTTCTTCAATAAATATTTTATGAAGTCACAATTATTTCTTAAATCATGTTTAACGAGACATGACAAAACCCTATAGAGTTTCACTTAGTTGCCACTGCAAAGCCGAAAAGTATAAATTAATTATGCTACCATTTTTGGCAAAGCTTCGTTCATCGTTGATAATTTGAGCTGAGTAAAAAGTTTTAAACGGTCGCTGTTTCCTGCCTAATACATTATTTTCGCTTACTTTGCAATTGTTTGATGTGGATGTTTGTTGGTTATATTATATAGCTAATTGATTGAGATAATTATTATAATTACTCATTATATTCATTTATGTATGCATATTAAGTATTTAGTAGTTTTTTTAACTTCACGCTGTCAGGCAGAGGGAACCTGAGAACCTAGTGTTAAGACACTCCGTTCTCTTTCAACAATTCCATTCCCCACTTTCCGCCGAATTTAAGGCATTGCATGCTTAGTGGCGGAACTCAACGCCGGGCTTTGCTTTGTTACCAAACCCAGGAAAATGAAAATACTAAACTTCACATTTCCTGGAGTGGGAATCAAACCCACAACCTGTCGCACGCTTGTGCCTCTGCGCCACGACAGGCGTTCAATTTAGTAGTTGTTTTGGCTATTTCTACGATTACTGGAAATTGTAAGGGTAGATGAATGATAGCCTAGCAAGAGTGGAATCGCCTGACATCTATAGAACCGTTTTCTTTAGGTTTACAGGAATCAGTGTTTCATAATTAGTGTTTCACATAGTGTTCTTAGTAAATTTGAAAAAAATTGCTAAATATATATATATATTCGTATGTTGTATATATCATATTCATACATACTGTATGTGGTAGATGAACATATTGAAAACAAAAAATAAAATAGCATCGTGCGTCAATATATGTATAAACCTATATGTAAACTTATTAATTATTAACATCAGTCTTGATAAGACTTTGTTGTTGATTGTTGGAATTTCTCCTTAAATATAGAGAAACGAGAAACTGGTAGCATACTGAAGTTATTATAATGTAATTATTACAACTATATTAAAGCTTCACGCTTTTTTGCGTGTTAGGCAGAGAGAGGATCTAGTGTTAAGACACTCTATTTTCCGTTTTCTGCCCCAGTTCGATAAATCACGTACTACATGGCGGAACTTAACGCCGCACTCTATCTTAATAGAACATTCCCGTTTTGGTTCTGGTTCCCAATGAAAATAATTTTAAATATCGAACGGATACTCATCGCTTTTACAGTTAGCTCTGTTCCACTGCACCATCGTCGGCCTCACTAACAATACATAACGAAATTAATTTAAGCCCATAAAATAAGGTAGCGCATTCCAAACGACTCAGTATGTGGTTTTGTATTTGTAAACATAATTCTATAGTTATTACTCCTGTTGCAATTTACAATGCAAATGTTTAAACACATAAACATTGTGGTTTCTAGGCGGATAAAATTGAAAATTTAATCAGTTATAAAAGAATCTGGGTTCTAATCTCGCACAAGAGGAATGTTTGTATTAAACGCACATGCCCGTATTTCTATATATAATTGTAATAAAAAATTTAATTAGATATAGAAAAAAAGAGAAGTTCACAGGTTCAAATCCTGTGAGTTATAAATAAAAACTGTTGATTATTTTGGAAAAGAGCACATTGAAAATATTTTATCATATCAAAATATAAGCTTACAACATTATATGTATGATACAATATCATACATGTCGAATGCATATATAAAATTCAATTAACAAAATATTATACATTCTGCCTTAATTAATAATGTGTGGTTGATAATTAATAAAAATAATAAACAGACGAACGTTGAGTCCATCATAGTGCAGCAAGACATCAGACTGTAAATACTACTGATTGTGGATACGATTCCCGCTCGGGGAAATTATTATATTTAAATCATCTTCATTACTTGCTCTGGTAAGGCAAGCGGTGTTGAGTTCCTTCCGCCATAACACGCATGTGCGAATGAAGAACGTAGTGTCCTAATATTATGTTCTCTTTTATATAGCAGGTAGCTTTAAAATGTAGCTTTTAGACCATAAAAGAATGAAAATTTATTCAAAAATCTTACTTTTTGAACTAAACACCTCATAAAAATCAAAATAGAGTTTAAGCTTAAAGTCACAATGAACAAACACACCGTCTAATCCGTCCTCAAAAGCTTTTAGGCAGCAAAGTAGTTTCGCGGTACAATACGAGTACATAACGCGATCGCGTCAAAGCGGTTGCCAGCGATCGCTCTCGACCGAAATCCTTTGTGCATATCTGAACTATGTTTACCTATAATCCAAGTTATAATTGGTTTTTCTTGCTATTTGTGAATATATTTTGTAAAGATATAGAGAAGATCCTTTGTTAAAATTCCTTATTAGAAAAAATATATTTGTGTCTCTTTTTTCAGCCAACATCTATGAAGGCGGAGGCTGTCTATTCGAGTGTATTTTTTATATGTTTTAACGCATAATTTTTAACGGAGTGAACTAATTTTGATAATATTTTTTTCCTAATGAATGCTAGTGCATCTGATATCGTCTCATTTAAATTTGGTAAAGATCTGAAGAGTGGTTTTTGAGTTATTCGTAATAATTATACTTTTTAGTGTAATTTCTTTGAAGTCGGGTTTCTTTTATTGTTAAAATCTTTATTATTTATGTATTGCTTCTAATAAAACCCTGATACTGCAAAAGTTTTGACTACACACTCGTACACGAGGGCATAAAATCGAAGTCAGAATGGTCAAGTGTAATTTCGGCAAAAAGTAGGTAGATAATTAATAATGAATGCGCTTATATAATTGAATTAGTACAAAAGCGGAAGATAATGTTAATATGAAAATAGTTGCTCCTGGCCATATTGACATTAGACCATACGCTCAAGTTTTATTACAGAACTGATAGATTTGACGCTGTATCCCGCCTATTGCAGAGTAGGCAGAGAACCTTAGTTAAAATACTCCGTTCTCTTTCAACAACTCCGTTCCCCGTTATTAATTAATAAATTATTTATTTATCTAAATCTTAAAATAATATTTTATTTACAATACCATTAATAATAATAATAATACGTGTTGACATTCCAAAGCTAAACACTACTACAAACTAACACATTATATACAGCAAAAAATTTAGGGGTATATTTTTCCGTTCTCCTATTTCTTCCTCAAACCCTGTGTACTCGGAAATGAATTATTCAAATACCCCACTTTGTTACTAGTCCAGGGGAAATAATATATCGATACCTTAATTTGCATTCCAGTTCACCCCGCTTTTCGTGAAAAATATGTTTTTGATGCCATTTGTTTACAACATTTTCTCAGTGTGCTACACTTCCAATATCCTAATTTCTTCCTCGTAATAAATAAACTCAATAAAAATAAATAAATTTAATAATCTAACTTGCTATACTTTCATTTGAATAATTGGCTAGAGCGCTTGAATGGCTTCAAAGAGGCGGGAGACGGGTTCAAGTCCCAAAACGTCATATTTTTGTTTTATAAAAATAAAATATTTTTTTATAAATGGGGAACGGAATTGTTGTAAGAGAACGGAGTGTCTTAACACTAGGTTCTCAGGTTTCCTCTGCCTACCCTGCTATATGCGGGATACAGCGTGAAAATAAAAATAATAATAATAAAAATATGATGACTATTATAGTCTATCGTGACGCAGTACGACAGCATCTGAAACGCGACAGTTGTGAGTTCGATTACCACTCGAATGATTATATTTAAAAACGGATTATATTTAAATATTCTTAAAAATCGCTGTTCCTAAATTTAAAATATCTTCATACATTTCTTTAACAGATTTCAAAATAACACACTCCAATGTAATTCTCATTGAAAAAGTTATTTAAATTAAACGTAAATTGTACATAGCGTGCGATAAAGCGAAAATTTGTTGCATTTTTCCGCTGAATTGCGACGCTGATTGAATGGAAATCTATAGATTTACTCAATATTCCTTACAGCAGACAGTGAGTAATGCTGAACGTGGTCCACAGTGACACCATTTTATTCTAGGTAAACCGAAAAAGAGATTTCGCATATAAATATATCGATAAAAATAAGACATTGATATAAGATACTCAGATATTTATGGAAGAGTATGACATTTAGTATATACTTTTACAACGAGTGTTTTGTGCTTCTGAGGAATTATTTGTGTTTATTAGATATACTTTATGATTTGCCTGGAAGAAGCGTAAAGATTTGATATTAATTTATTTTAATATTAATTTAGTAATACCTGTCGTGGCGTAGAGGCACATGCGTACGACTGTAAATGTGACAGGTTGTGGATTCGATTCCCACTCCACGAAATGGAATTTTTCAAATTTGAATTTTGGTAACAAGGCAAAGCTCAGCGTTGAGTTCCGCCACATGGCACGCAATGCCTCAATTCGGTGGAAAGTGGGGAACGAAGTGTCTTAACACTAGGTTCCCTCTGCCTGCCCTGCTATATGCGGGATACAGCGTGAAGCTATGTATGTATTAATTTATTTTGTTATAATTATTCTTGTAGGTAAATTATTCAAATAATAGTGATAATTTACAAATAAAAACTACAGTTGTCACGATTTTCTTCTAGAAAATCTAGCAACGTTGTTGATTCCCACGTATTTATAAAAAATTGCAATATTTTCATGACATAAAAAATTAGATAATAATTATAGGGCTGTTCCTATAGTTGTAAACTTTTTAAAAGCAAATTTAACAACTACCTCTTATCTAACTATATGTTTTTCATCTTTCAGTTATGTATATGTATATGTCACCGGCCAAAGGCTGTTGGCCGTGGGCAAAGTATGTATTAAAGTGCTTTCCTACAAAAGTTACACTGCAAGATCTGAATATAAAGTAGCCTATATCTTTCACAGCGTCACGAACTATTTTTCAATTTCATGACCTCATATTTTTGTATCATTTCAGCAAGTGGTGGCAAGTTCTTTCCAAGTTAAAGATAAGCATGAAAGAATTCAATAATCGATTTTTAGTAATAATTATATGTTTTGAAAGCAGGACCCTTACACTGAACGAAATTCGTATGACGAAATTGTCACGTTCATATATATCACGTAATATAGAGCAATAAATAAGTATTGTATTTTTACCACATAAATTATTATACTTTTATACTGTTAATTATTACAAATCATGTTACAAATGTTTGTCGTGTTGTAACAAAATTATTCCCTTACCATTCCAAAATATCAAAAAAGCACAATGTTAACATTCAAGTCTTCACTTCTGCCGGAAGTTTCTTCTGCAGCCTGTTTTTTTTATTGGATCATTAACAACATGCACTAGCTTTTATTTAATAATAAAATGATATATCTTAAATATATAATCATAACGCCTGTCGCCTGTTGTGGCGCAGAGGCACAAGCGTGTGACTGTAAAAGCGTCAGGTTGTGGGTTCGATTCCCACTCCAGGAAATGTAAAATTTTAGTATTGTCATTTCTTGGGTTTGGTAACAAGGCAAAGCGCGGCGTTAAGTTCCGCCACTCAACACGCAATGCCTCAATTTGGCGGAAAGTGGGGAACGGAAATGTTGAAAGAGAACGGAGTGTCTTAACGCTAGGTTCTCTGGTTCCCTCTGCCTACCCCGCTATATGCGGGATACAGCGTGAAATTAAAAATATATATATATAATCATAGAAAGTGTGCCCCAGAATTTTTAGTTGATGACGGCGGTATCTTACAACTACAATACAAATAATTCTTAAAAATCAACATACAATAAAAAATAAAACTGTACAGAATAATCACAAAATAATCATAAAATAAATAGATTTAAAGTAAATTCATTTATGACTGCAAATATGTAGATCATATGTAAGTATGCACATATATTAAAGTCAACTGAAAGTCATATTAATAATGTATTCTTCATATTAATCAACTATTTTATGAGAAAAAAGAATAAAAAGCGCTAAAATAGTTCTTTTTCTCTTTTCTCTTAAATAACGAAATAATTTATACACAGCACAAAGTATATATATATATTAAAATGGTTATATTAAATTTATTAAGCTATCCGCCCGCGTGGGCAGCCATAGTTGAGACATGCCTGAATGAACACGATGATTGTGTGTACAAGTTGCACTCGAGCGAATGTTCGTAATTATTTTATCTCCGGTTAGAATAGATAAAATACAGCGTTGAGTTCCGCATGCCAAATCACAGTGCATTTTAATATATGTCTAAAACTTTTACAGCATTGTATGGCATATTCATACTTGGAGGAAATATTTTCTTCTTCTGACGAGTTAGTAAAAAGAAAATAGAACCAATCGTTTTTAAAAATTGACACTCTACATGCAATTACCGAATTCGGATGAAAAGAGGAGAACGGAGTGTCTGGATACCTTTCTCTCCGACTATTTTTTTTAAACGTAAAGCTGAAAAAAATAAAGCATATGAGTCGAATAAATCACAAACCCTTAAACTAATTTCTTTTAACTACACTAAAATTAAAGAAAAAAAAAGAAATCCTTTGAATTGATACCCAATGTCGTAAGCAAAATCGGATTTTGCTTACGTCATTGGGTTTAATTACACGATCTCTTACGCGTGCCTGCTGTCGTTAATTCAGCAATCGGTCTCCATCTTATCTTTATTATCGTTCGTTTAGGAGAAATACGACACTTTACAAATGTACTAAGCCTTTGTTTATGTATGTACTTATCTATAGACGTATTTTGATGATGCTTAAAAGTGTCTATTAGTAATGGTTTACTGAATACGTTGATAAGTTTTTGAGTTATTCGTAATAATGTTACTTAGATAATTACGTACTTACGTAGTTAGATAATACGTTAGATAATTTTATTTGAATATCTATTTTTATTATTGTTTTAACTTTTAGTAAAATTTAAATGAAGAAGTTAAGAAAAACAAAAATCTTTCTTTTGATATTTCTATACTAAATCTGCCAAAGGAAAATATGTTAACATGTTATTCTTTCAATTCATCGTTTAAGCAAAATTATTTTCATAAAATAAAACTCTAGGCAAATGCTTAAAACTAAGTTGACTTTTTACTTTACTAGTTACTACTTAGACACTAGATTCAGCGAATTATATTGCCTATGTATCAGTGGCGAGGTGTCCATATAACACGGTTACCACCGGCTTGCCTAAATTTTTAATAAAGCAGAAGTATGAGACATAAAAAAAGAGTAATTGAGTTTGCAAAAACACAAGCTCCGAAATCTTAAACACCTAAAAAAAAAGGTTATCGCCAAAATTCGAATAGTGAAATTACTAAATACCTTCACATCGTATATCGGCTTTCCTAAATATACCGGCTTATACGTACCGAATTCCCTATATATACACCGGCTTCTCTAAATTTACCGGCTTGCCTAACTAAAATTTTCACCCCTCGCCACTGCTATGTACACATTTATTTGTTTAAAATCTAAAATGCATAAGTTTCAGAATATGTAGGATTCGACTCCGTTGAAGTCATAGCAAACGTATAAGAATTTCGATACAATCCGATAAGAACATAGCTTAATTGGCTAGAACGCATTTCAAGAACCGCGTTACTTTAAAATTTTGATTACTATCTAAATATTTACTTATCCTAGATTTATTTATAGACTTAGAACACAAATTTAGAAAACGCTAAAAATACTACACTGGTTTTACTACACCAAAATGACCTGAAGGTCTTTTTTTTCTTTTTTTTTTTTGTTTAAAGGCCTGATTTTGCGATGACAGGCGCAAATTAATCTGCCAGTGTCACATATAGTAGACAAAACACGAATGAGATAGGACAGTAAATTTTAAAGAATATTATGAGCTGATGAAATATATACAGATGATAGACTGATCTGGTTCAAACGCTAAAACAAAGAAAAAACTACATTAGTAATATACATTTAAACAAAAAATATTAAAAAATGAGGAATGAGAAAAAATAAGTGACGTGATTATACCAACTATAACCTGATATCAATATCTACAATAAACTTCACTATCTTTTCAATAAAAGGACTAAAAACCAGGGCTAATAAATATTTAACATTAACAGGACGCTCTAGAAGCTCTTTTTACTATCTACAATTTAAACCAAAAAATGTCAAAAGTTAACATGCAAATTGTATTGAAATTTGAGTGACAAAGATGTCCAATTGAATTGGGAACGTAATAAAATATAAATCCAATTATAAAATCAACGCGCGCTTCAAGTGTCGGGTGGAGATCGTAAAAGCGATTCATTACGCCTTGTTACGTCATTAAGCATACTTCTGACACTTTTGACATTTCAATACACCACTTGTAACACCTGTCGTGGCGCAGAAGCACAAGCGTACGACTGTAAACGCGACAGGTTGTGGGTTCGATTCCCACTCCAGGAAAAGTAAAATTTAGTATTTTCATTTCTTGGGTTTGGTAACAAGGCAAAGCGCGGCGTTGAGTTTTGCCACTCAACACGCAATGCCTCAATTCGGCGGAAAGTAGGGAACGGAATTGCAGAAAGAGAATGGAGTGTCTTAACACTAGGTTCTCTGGTTCCCTCTACCTACCCTGCTATATGCGGGATACAGTGTGAAGTTAAAAAAAAATACACTACACTTTACCACTCGGACTTTGTTATAAATTATATTTTATACTTTTGGCAATCGTGGCATAGTGGGAAAGCATTTGACTGTAAACGCGAATGGTTTTGGGCTCGATTCTCACTCGGAGGAAAGATTATTTTAACACTATTAATTTCTCCGCTCTGATAAAACAAAACGCGGCGTTGAGTTCCGCCACTATAAATGTAATTAGGTCGTTATATAATTATATAATTAGGCCGTTATAAAATTTGACCGGAAAGAGGTGAAGGAAGTTTCTCGATGCTAAGTTATCTCTGACCCTATTAAGTGAGATAAAGCGTGAAGATATTTTTTCCTGTATTTTATTTTATTTATTTATTTTTTTAACTTCACGCTGTAACCCGCATATATCAGGGTAGACAGAAGGAACCTGAGAACCTAGTGTTAAGACACTCCGTTCTCTTAAAACAATTTTGATCCCCACTTTCCGCCGAATTGGGGCATTGCGTGCTGTGTGGCAGAACTCAACGCTGCGCTTTGCCTTGTTACCAAATCCAGGAAATGAAAATACTAACATTTGCTGGAGTGGGAATCGAACCCACAACCTGTCGCGTTTACAGTTGCACGCTTGTGCCTCTGCGCCATGACAGGCGTCCTGTATTTTATGATTTTTTTTTTATTCTTTGGGCTTCGCTTTTTTCGAAAAGCTAAGAAATTTATTTTACGTATCTTCACACTCAGTATATTCTTCTTCATTTCATCAACTGAGCTACTGCGCATTGAATGACGAAATTTAAACATGGTGATAATATCGTATTCAACAGAATTCAACTATTTAAAAAATATGCGTAAAATTGCATGTTGCTACCCAACGGAATGATTTCAATATGGGTAAATTAAAGTTAACTAACTGAGTCAGTCAGTTAAGAAGCTTTTTACTTCATTTCTTAGAAAAAAGGAATTTTCCTAAACGTTTTTTAACATTTAGTTAAGACTAGCCGGTGCTCATTCTAGCACTTTGCTTTAAATGTCATTTTTTTTGTTTTAAAAAAGTTAAAAGTGAAATTCAAACGTCATAGTACTTACTAAGCTAAGAAAAATAAAAATCTTTCTTTACAAACAAAGTTTTTCACCTTTCGGCTGTTTTTAAGAAAAACTGCGAGAAGTCCTATTAATTTTATAAATGTGAACATTTATATGCTTAGAAGTTGTTCACTTTATGAAAACTGTTGGATAGTTTTGCATAGCTTACATATAGTTAACACAGCCTTAAATATAGATAGAAAAAGTACTAATAGCTTAAAGGATTCTATGAAAAAAGGAAACAAAAAACACGTTCTACTAGTATTTGGAAAACCGATTTCAAACAAAATGCACAAAAAAATAAAATTATTACGAATAACTCAAAACCTACTCTTCAGACATACATACATACACTATACATAGCTTCACGCTGTATCCCGCATATAGCAGGGTAGGCAGAGGGTACCTAGTGTTAAGACACTCCGTTCCCCCACTTTCCCGCCGAATTGAGGCATTGCGTGCTGAGTGGCAGCCTCTCTAAATCAACGCGCTTTTTGCCTTGTTTCCAAACTCCGGGAAATGAAATACTAAACTTAACAATGGAGTTATTAGGTTTCCCTCTACCTACCCTGCTATATGCGGAATACGGCGTGAGAAGCTAAAACCTGTTTATTTTCATTTCCTAAAATATAAATATTAAATATTAATTATTGTAAATATTTACCCAATATCTTCATTTCTGGAGTGAAAATCGAACCCATAATCTGTCGCGTTTATAGTCGCACCTTGTTCTTTTGCAGTACGAGCCTTAAAAAAAATAATATCATGGAATCATTCCTCTCCTTATTTATTCAGGACCCGGACTTAGTATCATATTCCTAAAAATATGTGTCTTAAAGTTCTTCTTAAAACTTTATTGCTAACTTTTTGGGTATTTATTCAGAGCTTAAGCTCACAGGTATACTAATGTAAGTTATAGCTTTGTTTGAGGTTACATATTAAATTCTATAACTATAATAGAAGTTTTGTGTAAAGTAACCATAAATATGTGATTATGAAGGCGGAACGAAGCGGAGGCAGTGAACATAATATCAGTACCATTTAAATCTAAACTTCATGCGCGCTATATCCCGCATATAGCAGGGTAGACAGAGAAGATCTGAGAACCTAGTGGTAAGACACTCCGTTCTCTTACAACAATTCTGTTCCCCATTTTTTCCATGGATTGAGGCATTGCGCGTGCTCAGTGACGTAACTCAACGCCGTGCACTTTGCCTTGTTACCAAACTCAGGGGAAATGAAAAAGACTAACATTTTTGGAGTGGAAATCGAATCCTACAACCTGTCGCGATTCTGATCGCACACTTGTGCCTCTGCGCCACGACAGGCGTTGGAGATGGAGTGTGTTCATCAAAATCAAAATATTCTGCAGCATTCCAAATAGGCTGTAGCACTTTCAAATCCGTCCAGTAGTACAAAGGTGTCGATCGTGTGTCGGTCCCCCAACGAAAGCTACCACCGGCTGGAAGAGGCAGTACTGCTAAGAAGAGCCTGCAAGAAACTCAACAGTTGCTTTCTATTTATATCCACTTGAACACATTATAAAAACATGTGTCCAAAAATGATTCTATATTCTCGATATTTTCTAATATTAGCATAATTCTACACCTCTGCTCGGCTTTATCAGATGTGATCTCAATATTGAAGCACAAATAAACGATTTTCCGCGTCACTTGGCTTTAATGATGGCCTATTTGCTACCTTAAATAAGTACACTTAGGATACTCATATTATCGGAATGGCTATATAATGTTAATAAATAATGAAAATATATAATTAATCATTCTTTTTTCTATTTTTACTTTTAGCCTTAATCTATATACAGAAATAGGCTGAAGCAAAAACTTTGTTTTTCCCTTTTACGAAAATTATAAGCGGACGGAGCGTGAAATTTAGCACAATTATAGTTTATATATAGAAAAGGAGTGCAGAATTCTAATATTTTTGTGAAATAATGCATAAAAAGTATATTAAATTAATAAAATAAATGTTACACACACTACCATGGTTTGGTTTGGTTTATATAAAGATACATATAATAGCTAAAGACAACGCGTTGTTAACGCGTCAGCGGGGACACTAGTGATACCTTATTCTGTCATTAATTTAAACGTAAAGTAGAGAACCGGTAACAGCTGTTTTATTATATAAAAGGTTGGTACGTAATTTAATTAGCGTTTTAATTGTATAACTTATAATTCGGTTTTTTAACTCCTCGTAGGTATTTCGGAAAATCCTCCTTTACTTAGAGATCCTGTGCTCATTGAAGAACCTACATAACATACCAAAGGTAATATTTATATGCTCAATAGTTTCGGCAGTGCGTTATCTGCCTTCTTCGACGCGTTAACAACGCGTTATCTAGTAACGTATGTATATGTCAATTTATATAAGCATTAAGCAAAGCATAAAGCTTTGTTTTAAAAAAATATTTTCATTCTATATAAGCCATAAGTTTCATGCTCCTCAGTCCGCCTAATTTTCGTAAAAAGGGGGTACAAAGCTTTTGCTTCACGTATTAATATATATTGATATACTCGTAGATAGATGATTATGAAACAATATATACAATAGTATAGAAATATATATATATATATTCAAAGAATATTCAAGAAATTTTAATGTATAAAAATGAGAGAGAAATTTTAATAAATAGAAAAATATTTTTACAACAATGAAATGCTACGTACATTTCATTTATGAATCACAGTACTGAAACAAAGCTATATGCTTCACTGATTTTGAATCTATACCTAGAAATAGATGTTATATTTTAAATATTTTTAATATATTTGTTTTTTTTTTTGTCTAACTTCACGCTGTATCCCGCATATAGCAGGGTAGGCATAGAGAATCTGAGAACCTAGTGTAAAGTTAAGACACTCCTAGACACTAGAAGGGTAGGTAGAGGGAACCTCAGAACCTAGTGTTAAGACACTCCGTTCTCTTTCAACAAATCCATTCCCCACTTTCCGCCAGATTGAGTAATAATAAAATATATTTGTGACTCTTTTATAAATGTAATCGCAGATTTAGCCCCTCAGTTGTAATAATAATTATCTACCAGTGGCGAGGGGTGAAAAATTTAAATAGGTAAGACGGTAGATGGAGGGAAGCCGGGATATTTAGGAAAGCCGATACATAGAGGTAAGCCGGTATACATGGATATATGTATGATGAAAAGATTTTTGCAATATCACTCAAATTTTACTGGCGACTTTGTTTTATTTTTTTGTAGCAAGTATCCCGAAATTGTAAGTAAATTCGCCACTAATTTATTGTAATTTACAAAAGGTAAGCCGGCGGAAATCGTGTTATGTGGATGATTCGCCACTATTATCTAATAAAAAGACGCACACTACATTTTAAAAAAATATTTAATCAACCTCTAATCGATATTAAAATTCTTGATAATCTGTATTTGGCTTAAAACATCACGATTTCCTTTTATCAATAATAGTGCCTATTTCAAAGACATTTTAAGACATTTAATTTCCTGGCGATAAAAGGATATTTTAAGCAGTATTATGCCGCAGCGTTTTTTCTAATGACCTTCTATGTACGCCGAAACTTACATATGACTGAAATTTAAGAAAATGTTATATATAGCAAAATGTTTTTCTTCTTATATTTAATAATATTAAAAATATAACAAAATAACCCATACTAATATTAATTTTTTTAATATTCTTTGATTAAAATTGAATTCTATCCCCTTTAGGGATAAAGCGTGAAGCTAAGTTAAAATAGAATTCCTAACATTACTAACAAATAAATAGAGACCTGTCGTGGCGCATAGGTATGAGCGTGCGACTATAAACGCGACAAGTTTTGGGTGCGATTCCCACTCCAGGAAATGAAAATATTAAATAATATTTAGTATTTTCATTTCCTCGCTCTGGTAAAAACGTAAGGCAAAGCGCGGCGTTGAGTTTCGCCACTCAGCACGCAATGCCTCAAATCGACGGAGAGTGGGGAACGGAAGAGTTAAAAGACAACGGTGTGTCTTAACACTAGGTTCTCTGGTTCCCTCTGCCTACCCTTCTATGTGCAGGATATAGCGGGAAGCTAAAAAAAAAAAAAACAAACAACAATATTAATACTATACTTGTAAAAAAAATATTTTTTTATTTGTGTAAGTATAAAATAAATTATTTTTCTAAGTCAATTTACATGCAAAATATACGTATAAGTATTAGGGAAGTAATTACACTGACATAAAGCAGAACCCTATCTCGGCAGATGGCTAAAAATATGTAAATATTCATAACAAAATGAACGGTTAATTGCTGTTTTTTATATAAAAATGCCAAAATAAATTCTGAAACGAAAGAAATTTTGAGTGAAGAAAATGCTGTTGGAAAATTGTATGACCTTGCATTTTTTTAAAATATTAAAGCTTCCGTGTTGTGTTTCTTTCATCAAAGTCAAGATCATCAAGATATTTTTAATTTCATATTTGCTGTTACTATTGTTGAAATATAATAAATAGTAATACATACTAATTTTAGTCTAACGCCTGTCGTGGCGCAGAGGCACAAGCGTGCGACTAAACGCGACAGGTTGTGGGTTCGATTCCCACTCCAGGAAATGTAAAATTTAGTATTTTCATTTCTTGGGTTTGGTAACAAGGCAAAACGCGGCGTTGAGTTCCGCCACTCAACACGCAATGCCTCAATTCGGCGGAAAGTGGGGAACGGAATTGTTGAAAGAGAATGGAGTGTCTTAACACTAGGTTCTCTGGTTCCCTCTGCGTACCCTGCTATATGCGGGTTACAGCGTGAAGTTAAAAAAAAAAAGAAAAAAAGACTAATTTTAGTAAATACAAGGAAAAGAAAAGTCGACGGAAAGTGGGGAACGAAAATGTTTACAGAGAACGAAGTGTCTTAACACTCGGTTCTGTGGTTCCCTCTACCTACCCTGCTATAATGGGTTACGGCGTGAAGATAAAAAAGGAGGAAGAGATTTTTTTGAAAAAAAGCTTGTAAATATTTATTTATTTGA
>JAKGSA010000943.1:143321-160184 GCA_033558755.1 Philaethria dido | reverse complement strand
GGTAAGTATTTTTAATAAAAGAGAAATGCATGTCACGCCTATCATATGCCATGTCCACAATATTATCAATTTGTTTTTGAATAGTAAAATAATTTTAAGAATATCTGATCTTCGCAATGTCTGAATATATAATATTATTCTTAACAACCTGCGGCGTTAGGTTCCGCTATTTACTATGCGTTGTTTTTAAGTAAGTACGTTAACAAAAATGAAGTAACTAAATTTTTTGTCATGAAATATACGGAAAATGTATAAAAATAATAAAGGGGTTCAAATATTAGTCATATTACAGTGCTAATTGAATTAATCTTTATATAAGACCAATTTAATTAAATTCAACCTAATAGGGCAAGCTTGGCTCTTTAGTTTCCTGTAAAAATAGCAATTCTTTGAATGAGATTTGAAATATACTATACTTTTGAATAGATTATTTTTAACTTTAATAATATTATTTATATATTCACAAAATATAGTGAATTCACACTCACATTTAACATTCTTAGTTCATTTTCTTACACAACAAGAAATTTCAAGTAAGTATGTGTCAACTTTGTCGGGTATGGTAAAAAATGTGCATATGTTTAATACATGATATGTGTTTTCATTATTATTCCGATCATTCGTTTCCAATTCCAAAGTCCAAGAATATTAAAAAAATTGTGCTGTTACGCACATAAGGAAATTGATTGATGGTTTCAATTTCTGCGCAGGAAAAATTATGTTTATAATATACGTATGACCCACGTTACTTTGCTCTATACAAAATATAAAGTATCGTCTCTTCAATAGGTGTCATCATATTAACTTTGAAACATGTGAAATACGCTTGTCGCGGCGCAGAGGCACGACCCTGCGACTGTAGACACGACGGGTTGTAGGTTCGATTCCGACTCCAGGAAATGTAAAAGTTTAATATTGTCATTTCCTGGGTTTGGTAACAAGACAAAGCGCGACGTTGAGTTCCACCACTCAGGACGCATTGCCTCAATTCGGTGGAACGTGGGGAATGGAGTGTCTTAATACTAAGTTCTTAGTTTCGCTCTGCGTACCCTGCTAAATGCGGGATACAGACATGCGGGATACTTGAAAAAAAAACAAGTGAGAGAAATATCACTATTTGAGCTCATAAATCCTCTACTGACCTAATTAAATGTGGATGTAAACACTGTATAAATACTACATAGGTAGGCATATTTCGCTTACATATTATGTTACCCATACATCATTATATTAATACCTGAATGAAAAGTTTTGAATCCCTTTTCACCACAAATTATGCAAATAGAGATTGGTATTTGGCGGTCAGGTTATTTTGATGTAGGGTATAGAAGCCGATATGTTTCTAAGTAATGTATTAAAAATATATTAAATTAATAAAATATACATTAAACGTACTAAGCAAACATTTAATACATCTTACAAAGTTTATTACTATTATTGTAATACCCAGGACATTTAGGTTTTAATTTAACTTCGTCTACGGCTTACGATCTATCGTTAAATACAGTCGTTAGAAACAGTTAGAAGCCTTTACAGTTCCGATAATTGGTTCAACAACAAGGTTGCGCCTAGTGCATGGATTTCGGATATCAAATGGCAATCGTTCCTAGTAAATACAGGGTAGACTAGACCATATCTTAATGAAAAGCGAAAACGTAAGATAAATAAAAATATAAAAGGACATTCTGATTGTAATTATATATTTTTAAAAAATATGCTTAGATATGACTCATTGTCATAAAAAATACCTACAAAATATAGAATAATACTACACACTTTTAATAATTTATACATCGTTGTGAGACTGTTGCTTTTAACAATTATGAAATATGCTATCTCTGAAATTCATGACCTTATTTTATTTAACATGAAACAATTTTTTGAAACATATTTTGAAACATTAACATGAGCACGTATTATTATCTTTTCGTAATGAATAAAGAGCGCCGCTAGGAATTAAAACACAGGCGTGGTTTTCGGTTCAATTCCTGCGCAATTTAATGGATTATTATTGTTTGTTTACAATATTTATTGTAGTTTTAATATTTGTAAAAATATTTCAAACTTTATATGTAAAAAATTAAAAGAATTAATTACATACTTCCTTTAATTGTTCACCTATAAAGTTTGATTTTACTCAAAAACGAACTGCATCGTAGTTTTGATCTATACAATTTTGTTTGTTTAAACTAGACAAATTAATTGTAAACAAATATTTTAAATTCTATAGTAGCTTACTCACTTCAACATAATACAGGTAAAACATCAAAGGAAGTAAGTATTTAATAATGCATCACATCACACATGTTTTCAATATCGACTGCTAGGTGTTGGTATCGGTGCGCTAGTGAGCACGTGCCGTCAGCTGTTGTCGCCAGATGCAGTCGTTAAGGCGTGCTACATCTTTTCACTTGGCCGCTTGCCAGTTCGGTCTCAATACTCAAAATGCATTTTCTTCTAAGAAAATGAGAAATCTTTCTGTTGTCAACATTTTTACAAATCTTTGGTTTTTCTGTTGCATAAATATGAATCTGGCTACATTTATGGTAAAGGCAATAATTAAATTTAAAGTTTAAGTAATATTTGTAAAACTTTTTACTCAATAAATTATAGCTGGAACTATCGTGGGGAATGGAGTGTCTTAACACTAGGTTCTCAGCAAGGTTCTCAGCAACTAGGTTCTGAGCGTGAAGCAAAAAAAAAACTATAGCTAGTGTTTTGATAGTGTCTTGGTGGGAAGTAAAGAATGGAATGTCTCGTCACTATGTTTTGCCTGCTATATGGGAAAAAGCATAGAACTAAAAAAATGAATATTTAGAAAATGTTTCACGTAAATGAAACGTAAATGAGTCATGTAAAGTATCAGGATGTTCGAAATGCGTTTGTATTCGCAGTGTTTATGTAAAGACAGCTGCACATTTTGCTATTACAAAACTGACGAGGCGATCCGACTTCACAGTAGTGGAGAAAATATATTAGGCGAAGGATCAAAGGCTTTACGTACATTCAGAGAAAAGAAGATGAGTCCGAAAACTTTTTAAAGTCTAGACTGTAAATTCCGTAAGACAATTCCATATTTATTGAACTAAGCCTGAATTTGAAGTCTGAGTTTGTTATAAGATCACAAACAAACACTACACTTTAAAATAATATAGGTATAAGTAGTAGTGGCATTAAAAATACACCAAAAAAGTGATATAAAATTAACGTACTTGCTTTTTGATTTTTTTCTAAACATATTTTTATATTAAAGAACATTTAATACTACGTATCTATCTAATAAAGATAATAAATAATAGCTCCAAGCAATATTGGAACGTAGAAAGCATTAATTAGGAAGTCACGAGGAACTACTCAGAGAACATTATTCCGTACAATAGTAATTAATTAAACCACTCTGTAGTTCGTCTAGTTGTTGGAAGTGAAGTTTTACAGCGGATGTACTTAGTACAAAAGTGCCTCTACTTTGCTTAAACATTAGCTTTACTTGCCTGTAAGCGATAGAAATTTAAATGTCTATTTTAACATTTTTCTTTTCTTTAAAGTGCAAAAATCTTTTCGCAAAAATATTTTGACATATAATAACCATTTGAATAAATCTAAGACCTAAACTAAATATACACATGTAGTTGCAAATTGCACTGGATGACTTATATCTTAAAACTGACATTTTTTCAGGTCTTTTGAAAACAATGTATGTCAGTAATAACGATTGATCCTATTAAAAAAACTTATAAAAAACTGCAGCGAAAATAAAATTAGATAAAATTGGCTTTAGTCTTTCTTGTAGTTAGATATCAGTCTCTCTATATCATTAAGAGAAGAATTCAATTTATCAACCTAACTATCGGCTAAGTAACCAATCAATGAGTCGATGAGCCGTTCAGTTGACCATTTGATCCTTATATGTTGGGAAAAAAGTAATTAACTATTGAAAAAGTAAAAAGCAGTTCCACGAAAAAGTAAATCTTTACAAAAAAAATCTATGCTAAGATTCAATGCGAATCATATGCGAATTATTAATCCTAATCTAATTATGATATGATTATGAATTACATTTGAAAATCAATTCATTACAGCCAATAAATATAAAAGAAATTTGTAAAAATATAGGATATAAAGTATAGCTCTACCTTTAAAAATATACACTAATGTTGTTCAATTTGACTTCTCGGAACGATGTTTCTTTCATTATAACGACGTTGACAAATCGTTCTCTTATTGCTCACTGAAACTGTGGAGTGCCCTCAGATTCCGAAAGGAAGGATAAAACGTCCGAGATTATAAATTATTTTGAGGTAACTAAAATATGTCTGTGACATGAATCATATTTATTGAAGAGGTGATTTTTATAAATGTAGTCTACTGCAGGAAATAATACTAGGGAAACGCGACATTGATAAATTCACAAGGATAAAATTTCAATGGTTTTTGACAGTTCGTTACTTCGTTAAGTTCACGATTTTAGCATCATCATTTATTCACAGTCTGGGCAAAAATGTCATTTCCTCGATTTAATTTAAAATATGGAAAGAATAAAATATAATTGATGTGAAAATAAAAATAAAAATGTAAACAATTTATTTTATTAAGTTTTTTTTTTAACTTCACGCTGTATCCCGCATATAGCGGGGTAGGCAGAGGGAACCAGAGAACCTAGTGTTAAGACACTCCATTCTCTTTCAACATTTCCGTTCCCCACTAAATTTAAGTAAAGTATTTAAGTATTATTAAGTATTTTTAATTTATTTTGTGTACCTAGTATTCATTATTTCAAAGTCTATTTGGTTAAGCCTTGATTATTTTTATTAGGGGCTAGAACACATCCCTATATTAATAGATCCACTTAACGTTGAAATTGTCCCAACCGGACATTACAGAGGAATTTGAAAAGATTACCAACTCAGAGTTAAATTACACTGAAAATCTTAAACTATTCGACCTTCCCGTATAAAGCTAAAGGTAATGGCTTGTAACTTAACGACTCTGTAGTTCCGAATGTACATATATTTTTTAGCAACATTTTGCGTGTTGTCTTGTTTTTTATCAACCAACGCTTGAAACGACGTTATCGGAAAGTAATGTGTGCACATTTTCTTTTCCTACCGCGTAAAAACTGGCTTTTAGTTACTTAACAAAATTATTACCTTTTGATAGAATTATTGATTACACATTGTACTTTTGTTATAATTATTATAACATAAAATATTATTAACTTACAGCTTCACGCTTCTTATCGCGTATATTGCAGGGTAGGCAGGAAAAGCTTAGCCTAGTGTTAAGACACTCCGTTCCCCACTTTCACTTGATTCAGTGTTATTAAGAAATATTAAAAATAAGTTTAATAAACATCAGCCTTGTGAACACAATATATAATGAGTATTTATTTATCCTACTTTATCGTACTAAAGTTGTATACAGAAATAGTACAAGTATTAAGCAGCTGACTTTAATATCCGATTGGTAAAATCAGGATCAACTAGGGCTCACCTCCATAAGTAAAACGTAGATGTGTTTAGCGGTCGCAAACTCAATTTATTTATTTTATGGGCGTAGTAGATGTCTAGTATAGAATAGTAGGTGTGTGCACAGTATTACTTTATAAAAGCTATTCCAAGGTGAAAGCTGTTTTCCCATAATTAGCAACAATTAGTAACATTAAATAGGCCTACCCTTTTATGACTCATCAGAGTGTTAGTCTACATATATTATTATTTTTTATATAATACGACTTTTTAGCAATATTTTATAAGTAACCTATCTATATATTAATGTAAGAAAATCTGGCTATGTTATTTTAAGCCACTTCCAGCCATCCTATTCAGAAAAAAAAGGTTGTAGAACCAAATATTCATATCAGGCTTTACAATCGCAGGTTTTTGCCTGATCTAGTACAAATTTCCAACAAAATCTATTACGGGCTTTCTACCTCCAACTCCCCATTCCGAGCGCAAATATACGCTTTTTTATACGTTGTAGAAAACATTTTAGTGCTTTATGAAATAATGTCGTATCGTAGTAGAGTCGTATTGTGTAAATTATATTTAGGTGTGTTAATTTATCTAATTGTAGAATTGCATGTCGTTATGTATGATATATTACGTTTTTAGGGAAACACCTAAACGAAATTTGTGCCAAATATGTACATTTATTATTATTAAAATATAATAGAAATCCTTTACAAAAATGTTATTATAATGTTTTCTTACAGAAACAACTTTTGTTTTAAGTATTATTCAGAATGGGAGGATATACCTATAATTAATTAATAAATTATTAACATATACATATTAAATATTTTATATCTGAATTGTTTTGTTATCTATGCTGAAACTTATAAAACTTTATATAATTAATCTGCTATAAACATATTTTATAAATCTACATATTTCTATCCAAATAAAGTTATCATTTAATTTAAGACAACTTAAATTTTAATTAAAGTTTATTATGTGGCTGATTTATTTATTTTAAAACGTAAACCACCATTGCCAACAGCTTTGTTGATATTGTATTGATTCCTGTTATAAAGTGCAATAAAGAATATTCATAAGAAAGAAAAGAAATTTCAATATATAAACAGATACAGAAGGTGAGTAATAAGTTGTTTACAAAATATTTCTACTTATCTATTATTTATAAAAATATGATTCAATTATTTAAAGTTTATGAGAACATTTGAAGATAACACATCACATACTACTTGATATTTTTCCCACAGTAATTAACTCATTAAGTTAAATTTTTATTAATACAATATTAAAAGCATTTAGAATTCTACTACTTTATATTTTAATCAATTGAATATATTCACTGACGTATTATAGGCATATTTAGGCCCGTTAATTAGCAAAGTTATAAAATAAACGAGTTATTATGTATATTAGAGGCCTGTCGTGGCGCAGTGGCTCGAATGTAAACGCGACAAGTTGTGGGTTCGATTCCCATTTCAGGAAATAAAAATATTAAATAATATTTAATATTTTCATTTCCTCCCTCTGGTAACAAGGCAAAGCGCGGCGTTAAGTTCCGCTACTCAGCACGCTATGCCTCAATTCGACGAAAAGTGACAGAAAAACTAAAAGAGAACAGAGTGTCTTAATAGTAGGTTATCCGGTTTCTCCTGCCCACCCTGCTATGCGATATTTGCGGGATACAGCAAAAACTAAAGAAAAGATAAAAAAAGAACAAAAGGTAATGTATATTAATTAATGGCTAAAATGTTAAGCATATCATCGTGACATTGCCAATTGAAATATATTTTTCCATTATTTAATAAAAATATAATTGTTTGTATAAAATGAAAGCTCAACGAGTTATCGAGAAATTGATATATTGATTCATTTAGTGATAACAGGCAAACAAAAGTCAAGAGATAAGAAATAAACTTTTACCCACATTTACAATATAGGTACATTAAATATTAAGGTCTGTCGTGGCGCAGAGGTATAAGCATGCGACTATAAACGCAGGTTGTGAGTTCGATTTCCACTCAAGGAAATAAAAATATTAAATAATATTTAATATTTTCATTTCCTCGCTTTGGTAACACGGCAAAAAAGCGGCGTTATGTTCCGTCACTCAGCACGTAATGCCTAAATTCGGCGGAAAGTGGGGAAACGGAAATGTTAAAATGACCGAAGGGACGGTTTTCTGGTTCCCTCTGTCTACACTGCTATGTGCAGGATACAGAGTGAAATTAAAAAAAAATATTAGTAACGCTTTCATGCCAGCATAACTTGTTAGTAATTATTATTGAAAAAATATGTTATTATTTATTTATGTATTATATGTCATTTAATCAGGTGACATTAATGCACTTGTCTTAAACCCAGGACAATTAATATCAATTTAACCGCAAATTAGATACTCCTAATTTGCGGTAAAATTAATTATGATTATATATATATACGAGTCACCTTAAGATAATAACACATAATTTGTTCGATTTAATTGCAAAGTAATTGAAAAATATGCAAATGTACGAGATGAAAATGTTTTTTTTTGTCAAATAAATAATTAATTTAAAATAATATGTTATTGAACATCAAATTGTTATTTAAAAAAAACGTAGACTATAACAAACAAAAGATTTTTTTTTACTAGTGAAGACAATCTATCTACAGATAATAATATGATTGTAGAGAACTGTTTTATATAATTAAAATCTATTTATATACATACATACAAGGACACTATATTGAATTTATATATTTATTTATTTATTATTATTAGTATTTAATCTATAATATATATATACCCAGTCGTTACTCGCCTTTCGACTGCGCTTCTGAATTTTCCCTACTCTTTCAATTTTATATGTTTGCGGTGGAGTTGTGTACTGTATTATGCTCGTGTATTTTATTCTGTGATTTTCCGTTATATGTACAATTGTTTTTATATATACATGTGGTGTTGAAGTATGTATTCACGTCATTAGTGACCACGGCGTGATAAAATTGATGGTGTCGTCAACATTATCAGAGAACCTGGTATTAAAATACTCCGGTCTCTTTTCGTAATTGCGTGCTGAATGGCGGAACTTAACGCCGCGCTCCGCCTTGCTACCAGAGCGAGGAAATGCAAATACTACATATTATTTAATATTTTCATTGCCTGGAGTGGGAATCGAACCCATAACCCGTCACGTTTACGCTACGACGACGACTGCGCCACGACTGGCCTCAATAATAGATCGATGTATTATATAAAGAAATTTTATATACAATTTTGTACGTAAACCATGTCTGACGATGGCTCCATTAGACTTGAGCCACTGCATTTGACAGATATATCACGAGCCATACGCTTTATATAGTGTTAGTAGGCCGAGCAGGAAATAACCACGTCCGATAATACCAGTTTCATAAAGACAGTAAGCATATAAATATATTGATTCCCTTTCCAGACATGACATTTAATTTAGATTCTTGTTTTGTTCTTGTTCTGCTCTGGTTTATCCGATGCTTTTTTTAATAAATTGAAATCATTTTTTTACAGCCCCAAGTTTTTTATAAAAATCAAAGATTGGTGAAATTATTTTTGTCAATGTTTTACTTCCATATAGGGCTTGGGTGTAGATATAAAACGAAAGTGTAATATATAGGATGTATCTTTGTTTGTCTTTATGGTTTGTACGGTAAGTGATTTCTTAAGGACTCTTGTTTTAGAACTTTTGTCTGTTAATTATTATTTAACATTCTCTGGCTGCTCCGTCAGAGATTAGACGTGGATCTAAAAATAATATAAATTAAATAATAAAATAATTAAATTAAAATAAAACTTTGGACTAAATAGGTAATAAAAAAGAAAGCCTTGGGGCATGAATAAATTTTATTGTACTTGTGAGCTGAAAATTACTAAGATACTCTGTATTCTTGTTGTAAATATTTATTATTTGTATCGAAACATATTTCCATTGTTCAAATGGATATTAATAATGAATCAGTATCAGTTGTAAAGTATGTATGTATCTATATAATTTTACGGCCTCCACTTTAGTCCCAAAATTGTTGTTTGAGTGCCGTAACTCAACGCCGCGTTCTGTCTTAACAGAGCGGAAAAATGGCAATAATTTAAATATTTGCATTGCCCCGAACGGGAAACGAAACGACAACCATCGCGCTTACAGTTATATGCCGTGACACTGCGCCACGATGGCCTCGTCGTGTTCAACATTTCATTCTTCGTATTAATTGAAATTAAATAAACAGTATCACTTGTTAAGTATATCATATGTAATTAATATTCAAATTATGCATTCAATCTGTATTCAACACACGAAATAGATTTTTTAGTTCTATAAATATGGTAGCGGTTTAAAGAAACAAAGGGCGATATTGATTTCGACAACCCAATAAGTAGACGCATTTGAATCTCTTTGTCTAGCCGTATTGTAACGGTGAGTTAAGAATTATATTAAAGGTAGCTTGTTCCATTTCACTTGCTTACCTATTTTTGTTATAATTTTTTTAAGTAATACATATATTTCATATATTCACTCCTCTACCTAAAGGTTACCTGGAAGAGATCGCTCTCTTAGCGATAAGGTCGCCTATTGTACAATTATAAATATTAAGATGTTTTAATTTTGTATCTTTCTGGTGTGCAATAAAGAGTAATTATTATTATTATTATATTGGTTTCCCTGGGAAGCAATTTAAAAAAAAAACGGTTTTAGCTGATAGTCAGAGACAACCTAGTGTTCCGTATTCGAGACATTACATATTGAGTGGCTGAATTTGACGTTGACCTTTGACCAGAGACCAGAACTAATAAAATATTAATACAATCATTCCCTCGAGTAGGAATCGAACGCACAACCAATAAGGTGTTCCATTGCGCCTCGACGTATAATTTTACCAATAATTTTCCAATAATTATTACTCACAAGTCAAATTATAATATATTTTATAAATACTAATATTGTAAATATGGGAAAAACCCCAAAAAGCCCATTTGTTATTTCTTAATTCTTGTTTATCTGTTATACACTCTATGGATTAATATGTCAATTACTTGCCAAGCCGTTGTTTAAAATAAATAATTATATTTTCGTTTTTACGAACAAAAATATAAAAGAAGAGGTTTTTTCAACACAGTAATATATTTATAATTTATCTACTTCTTTCGAGCGAGTTCCTACATCACATAATCTGAGAAGTATTATTGATTTTGAATACTTGTGGATTTTTTACATTTGAAGCCCATTATTTCTTCACGTATATTGTCTACATTAAGTCATAATGTTACTGTCTAAATTACTCTTTTGTGCACTCCGTTTGGAAACATTGTACAATAATAAAGGCATTTCAAATCGTAGTAAATTTACTTTTGTATATAAATATATATATATTATTTCACAAATCAAACTGGAAATCAACAGATACACTTCTTTGAAGAAATTACTATGAATTCTTGATTGCTTGTCATTTGCTATCTAAATACTATAGGAAATGAAATTTTATCTCTAAAATAAAAGAAGTCAAATAATAGGAAAATGAGAGCGAGAAATGTAACGAATAAGGTTGAACGCAACCTTCAAAGTCTAAGAGTATTCTTATGTAGTCGTATTTCGTTAAACACCACGTGAATTGTTCTAATGTGGCTAAAGTAAAATATCTTTGTTTGAATGTTAATTATCAATTATATTCTTATGGGTATGCTAGTGAGGCCTGTCGTGGCGCAAAGGCACAAGCATGCGACTGTAAGGACAGGTTGTGGGTTCGATTCCCACTCCAGGAAATGTTAAAATCAAAATCAAAATAAAAAAAAGCGCGCCATTGAGTTCTGTCACTCGGCACGCTATGGCTCAATTCGGCGGAAAGAGGGGGTTGGAACTGTTAAAGAGAACGGAGTGTCTTAACACTAGGTTGTCTAGTTACCTTCCCAGCTGTGTGCGGGATACAGCGTGAAGCGAAAAGAAAATTATATATTCTTATAGGGGTGTAAGTAAATTGTAAGGAGTATTTTTAATGATAAGTTGGTTGACGTAGTTAAATTTTTATATCTTTTGGAGATGTGGCGTGCTTAGTCGCAACACCACCTGAGCTTTTTGTCTAACCGAAAAATCAATTCCCCGATTTTTTTAAATGACACCCATGTAAAATATCGTAAATGCATTATGTCAATTTCTCAATCAGGCTGGAAAGTATGTAGGTATGTATAAATTAATTTTAAATTAAATTAATTGCTTCACAAGAGCATTTGCATTTCGAACTTTAGTCATACATAATTGAAAAACCAAAAAAAATATTGTTGATTATGATAACATATTTATGAAACATTGATAAATTGTCCTCTAAATCGAATGCGTAACCATCGTGTATGCAATGGAATCAATATTTTCAGCTAGTATTCAGATTCACGTTTCTGAATAATCTATTTTGAAACTATTGTTTTACAGAGCACGATACGGTCAAATAAAACTAGGCATTCCTTTTAGCCGAAACAATTTGACGACTACAACAAAAGTTTCAAGTTGGCAAATATAGCAACATATTTTAAATGGTTCATCAAGTATGTACTCGTATTGTTAAATTTATTTAGAACTTTTTTAAAAAAATATTTTAGTTAATATATTAGTTAAGAGTTATCAATGTTACTATGTATCCTTTTATTGTATAAAAATGTGATTTGTGTAGACAAGTAGTTTTATATATAATTATATATATGTATCTCAATTCGGCGGAAAGTGGGGAACGGAGTGTCTTAACAATAGGTTCCCTCTGCCTATCCTGCTATATGCGGGATACAGCGTGAACCTATGTATATATGTATACTTTTAACAGTTCGTGGTGTAGTTTACAATTTTTTTAAAAAAATCGTGGTTAGCGAGCGAAGCGAATACTGGGGCCCCTAGTACACTTAAAATATTTTACTATACAATAATATTTAATTTGAATTATTTTATGTTTCTTTTCATTACTTAGCTAACATTCATTAATCGGTCCACAACAAGCCACGTATTCACGTAAAGTTAAAATATTTGTATACGTACCCTGCTGCTGTGTTATTTTCACTTCAGTTACTATATTGGCGTTAGTACCATATTAACATTTATAAGGCAAAATTATCGATTTACTCGTTTTAATAATTTAGGTAAGATTTAGTCTTCAATTATCAATAAGGGTGGTGCAAGTTTCTGGCGCTTTCACGAGTCACTGAACCATTCTATTATAATATTCTACGGTCGGCTATTCGTCGGAATAATCTTTATTAATTTCAATATAAGATTAAATTACAGACTAGTGAATTCGCTGAATTATTATAGACTCAGTTTAAACTAAAACGGTATTATCAAATGTAAATTTAGGTAACAACTGCTTTGATTTTAAAGGATTAAATAGATTAAAGTAAACGTTGCGGGCGATGAGCCAAGCAAGTCTTGCGCCTGGTTACGACACCATACAAAAAGTTGAAATGGTACATGGAAGCTGTTATAGTCTTAACCCTTAAGAGTAATTGCAAGCTTTAATGGCAATGGAAACAAGGATTTTCATTGTTTTGATGACATTAAACCAAATGTGATAGAAAATATGCTATTCTAATTTTTGTTCGTAATGTTACGCATTTATAGTGCATGGTACCCTCCTTGTCTTTCTAAGGCGTTATTTTAGATATATTTAAAAAAAAATACTCGTGCCTCTTGGAATGTATCCAATCGCTCAATAAAGCGTTCTTATAGATCTCCGTTGAGATGCGTTTGTTATAACTTTATTTTGTGGTTATTATCTTAAATTTGCATTATATTTCGGGGTAAAGTTTTATTAAAAATATCGTCGTTTTTCCAGCCATGTTAGACAAAGCAAGGCGGTCTTTCACCTGCCGACAACCTTGTAAAAAGCAAAGAACTAATGAAAAGACGAACGGAAAGCTAAAGCTAAATCTCAAGCTAAGAGCTATATCTGAAAATTATTTATTTTAAAGTTTTTTAATGTACCTCAATTTCATTAACAAATATATTTAAAATATGATCTTTTTATATATTCCACTCCAGGAAATGGAATTTTTCATTTCCCGGGTTTGGTAACAAGGCAAAACGCGGCGTTGAGTTCTGCCACTTAGCACGTAATGCCTCAATTCGGCAGAAAGTGGGGAATTAGGTGCCCTCAGCCTACCCTGCTATATGCGGGATATGTATATATGTATGTATCTTTTTATATGAAAGTCTCCAGTAATGTTTATACTTAGTTTTCCAACCAAACTTAATTCTACAGCACTGTTTTATATTTTAGTAAAATGAAACCACTGCGATAGTGTAAGCTCACTTGGTTCAATACGGCTTTCTTTGTAAATATTTACAAGTATCGCACGCCTCGCACAAAGCGGTGCGGTGGAACGTTATTCTTTCATAACATTGCTACCAATATAGGTACCACGTTACATAAACCACTTTTGATAAGATTAGCACACAGCCAACACGTTTTCTAACATATAAGATACTATTTATTTTTTTAAATCTGTTAAAACTCATAGTTAAATAAAAAATGCACAAATTACACTTACTTATACAGATAAATAAAAAATATAAAAAAAAAGTTAAATGTAGCCCTATTGTTTTGCTTTCTAGTGCTGTTTTTATTAGGGCATGTAATCCCACAAAGTTTATAGTTGTGTCTATTATAAAGAAATGAACAAAATGTAATGTAACTCCTGTCGTGGCGCATAGGTACAAGCGTGCGGCTGTTAACGCGATAGGTTGTGGGTTCGATCCTCACTCCAGGAAATGGAATTTTTATTTCCTTGGTTTGGTAACAAGGCAAAGCGCGGCGTTGAGTTCCGCCGCTCAGCACGCAATGCCTTAATTCGGCGGGAAGTGGGGAACGGAGTGCCTACCCTGCTATATACGGGATACAGCGTGAAGCCATGTATGTATTTTATTATTTTTCAGGGGTTTTAATAAGCGTTTAGTTTCATTGTTTGTAATAGTGGGTATGAGTGTACACGCGTCAACTATTGTGACGTAAGAATCACTCCAGTTTTTTCTCTCAAAATTCAGTGTCATGTTTCAAGGCTAAAACAAACAATGAGCAGATTTGCAGCAAGAAATTAATATTTCGAGCTCGTTGTTATTGCCAAAAATAAATAAAATATTGTGTTGGGTAATTAAAAACACCAGTAAAAACTAAGCGTCCTTAAAGTTAATTTAGAAAAATATACTAGAGTATTGTAATTTAGTTTTGTATACTATTATTTAATGTTACTCCGTTATACTCTTTGAAAGAGTTATTTGATTAATATTTTTAATAGAAATGTTCCCCCGGGGATTCGAAATCATAATACCTCCAATGGTATTATGAGTAAATAATGACTGTTTAAGAATACAAAATTGCAAAGTATATTTTATGGATTTATTAATACTAGGTAGCACGATTGACGTGTCAAATATACTTTGTCTTAGCAATGTTGACGTGTATATACCAATTTTCGTACACTTCCGTCCGCATAGTTTTTACAAAAAGGGATACAAAGTTTTTTTCTTCACCCATTAGTATAATGATAAACAAGCCGATGACTAATATTTAGTTACATATTTGTATTTTACTACCAAATAAGTTGCTATTGAAATTGATTACTTTTTATTAATATCTATTCAAAAAAAATTGATTTCAATTTCAAAATAATATTTAATATTTTGAAATTGAATTAGATTTCTAAAGTAAATAGTGAGACTCTTAAATATTTAATTTCTAGGTCGTCCTTAAAAGTTTTGTCTTGTATTAATTTCAGTAAAGTAAAACTAAATACAAGTTGTTTATTTAGGATAAAGAATATATTTATCACCGCCTAAATTTTTAATTAAACGAAAATGCGGTGGAAATTTATAAAAGAATTTTTATTAACACGTAGATGTTTTACACAGTGAGACTCGGCAAGGCAATATACTGCAGGCAATTCCCTAGTGGTCGCTGTCAGATCGTATATCTTGAGATATTGGTTTCAATCTTGGCTAAATGAGTTCATATACCTCGGAAAATCAAAGAGAACGTGACTTATTTTTAAATGGGACTTAAACTTATTTTTATTTTCAGGGCCTTCAGGTTTCATATAATAAGGAAAAAGATTGGCTTTCTGCCTACTGTGTAGAAACATACTCGAAATGTTATGTATGAAACAACCTATCCTATATATAGAAGCTTGTTAGTTCAGTTCTGCCATGAAGTAAATACTCCTATTTTAATATTATGCCTAAATAACTTAGTTTAATTATTAGACAAAAATAAAAAATAAACGCTTTTTAACAAAAAAATGTGTAGTCAAGTATAAACCTGCTTCATTATTTTCTACTTGTAATGTTTCTTACGTTTAATTAAGATGCATAATAATGTTTGCAGTCCTCTTAATTATGTACAAGGAGGTCAAGGCAACAAAATACATATAAGCGGTCCACAACACGATTTGCTCGTTTGAGATTTTTATATGGCTAAGATGATAAAGCGTCAAGGTTACATTTCCATGCTATTATCGATACAGTCACGGTCGTGACTAACTAATCTATTTATAAATAGTTCTTTAGTTTAAGTTTTTAAATGGTTTTACCAAAATTGCTTAAAAAAGCTAAAGAGCTAAATATTTGCATGACTCAATTTGTTTGAAGGAGGAAGTGCTCGACTAAGACTTTTTTTTACCTATAAAATAGATTACGATTATAAGAAAAATGATAATCTATATATTAACAAGTAAAGCAAAAACTTTGGACCTCTTTTTACGAAAATTACTGCGACTGTAATTGCGACAAGTTGTGGGTTCGATTCTCATTCCAGGAAATGAATAATAATATTTATAAAAAATATAAATAATATTTAGTATTTTCTTTTTCTGGTTTTGGTAACAAGGCAAAGCGCGGCGTTGAGTTCCGCCACTCAGCACGCATTGCCTCATTCTGGCGGACAGGGGGGAACGGAATTGTTGAAAAAGAACGGAATGTCTTAACACTAGGTTCTCAGGTTCCCTCTGCCTACCCCTGCTATATGCGTGAAGCTAAAAAATCCTGCTACCCTTTTATAATAAGAAAGATAGTTTAGTACATATATTTCATAATATTGAGTATATAAAAATAAATTTATATATTGTATAGCTTTCTTAGACATAGAAGAAGGTAATAGTAATGTTACTTCATTTTTCTTAAAGTTATAAAGTAAAGTTTTCAACGTTGCGCTTCGTTTCAATGAGACAGTGATTAACTGCATCGTCCATTTGGTCCAATACGTTATGTAAACACACATCCTTCCGCATCAGAGTGGTCGATATCATGACTATTTTTAACCGACTTTCAAAAAAAGGAAGTCAATTCAACTGAATTTTTTGTTGTATTATATATTACCCCATAACTTTTTACTGAGTGAATCAATTTTGATGAGT